>JAYJMB010073029.1:0-23572 GCA_036873735.1 Pouteria campechiana | reverse complement strand
TAGAATATATATATATATATATATATATATATATATATATATATATATCATACCTGTCTTTGGGCACCTGATCTGTTATTTATACGTGGAATTAAAACCATTCACCTCTACGCCCCACCTTTCACTTACTGTGCACTCATGGGCTATGGTTTCAATATTAATTAAACGTTCAAACAACCCCTTATGAACGTGCTTAGATAGTTGGAAAATACAAGGGAAATAAAATTGGAAAGCTCAGTAAAATAGAGAACTATATCGATTATTAAATGAATAAAGAAAGAATAGATAGAGAATAATAATTAAAAAAATAAAAATTTTCTTAAAATAAGTGGAAAACGATTTTCTACTAATTAGAAGGTATTGGATGAAGAGAAGTGAAAGTTTTCATTAAAAATTGGTTATATGTTAAATCAAAGAGAGAAAATTTACTCTCTCTGAAATTTAGAAAGCAATTGGTTCTAAGGACAAGATTTCAAAACCCAAATGGTTTATGCCGTACGATATCTAACCATCATCTTCGGCAACCTTTTTTTTTTTTTTCCTACATTGAAATCCTTACTTTTTGTGCGTTTTTATATTTAAATCTATATTTTTAATGGAGAAACCCATTAAAAATCTATCTAATTTATTTGCCTTGACTTTATGACTAACATTTTCCCTCCACCTTCCTTACATCATGTTCTGAATTTTCATGTCCTCCTGTGTAAACACTTCCTTAGAAATTTCTTCCTGTCCAAACACTCCCTGAACTATTAGGTATCACAATTGAAGATAGGTAAATGTCAACCCAAGTCGTGCAGGGAATTTCAAGTTTAGTAGGTTTGGGTTTTCATTCTCGGTGGCTTATAACATTGTTATATATGTAGGTGTGAGAGTCAGTACCTTCAATCTACTCAGCATAGATTTTCTTCTTCAGCTTTCATAGCAAAGAGAGAATGCAGAGAAGTGAGCAGGAAGAGAATCCTGCTGCACCAACAAGTCCAAGAATTTTGGAGTGGTCAGCAGTGGTAGTAGGGCTTGTTGTTGGCTTGTTTTGCAATGTGGGCATTGGAGTTGCATTGGTGGCACGAGGAGGGTGGATGACAGGATGGGGAGAGGTCTTAATCATAATAGGTTTAGGCGGTCTCCTTATCCTTTTCTTCATTTGCCTGGTACCAGGATCCTGCAGCCGAGACCCGCAAGGGCAAGAAGAGCGACAAGCGCAAGGGGGCGAGCCTGGGACTCTACCAACAGCAGCTGATAACTCAAATGTGGGAGCAACAATTCAGATTCCCAGCAATATCTATATTGGGTTGTAAATATTCAAATTTTATGGAAAGATGCGTATTTCTTTTTATTGTTGGCTGTTAAATAGAAAAGGCAGAGTTATTGATTTTATCCAAGCAGATGAATGCCGCATAAATCAAAAGATAGTTAAAAAAAAAAGAAAAAAGAAAAAAGAAAAACGGAAGCATATTCTTTTTCTTTGTTTTCTCACCCTCTTTTAATCAATACGACATTCAATTCAATGGAATTAATGGCCAATTCCCCAATTGCAAAGAATTCGAATATCTGAATAACCCCACAAATCTGAATCGGACCCCCCATCAACCGAACAAGACAAAAAAACCCCAGGCCGCATGTACTGGGAGCAAATATGGTATAAATTCTTCCAACTCAGCAGGTAATCCAATGATAGGATGGAATGTCTACATGAGGACAACATGTAATTACTCAGCCCGTACATGGAATATCACGTGGGACCCAGTTATATATCATGCCATGCCACGCATAAATTCAAGAGCCATGCATATATTCTTTGTGCATTATAATTTTATTATTTAAAAATGATTTTGTTGCAAATAGGTCCACAACATTTTACCAATATCGTAAATATATCCCTTTGTTTGAAAAATAATAAATATATTTATATTATTAACATAAATTACAAATACACCAATACAGTTAGAAAGCCATCCTAATCTAATTTTAAGAAAAATTAAAAATTTTCTAAATATCCTCATATGTTTTCTCACTAAAACTATTTGAAAACCCTCATAATGTTAGTATATTTTCAATTTATGTTGAACAATATGAGTATATTTACTAAATTTAAATAAAGGAGATATATTTTTCAGTATTAATGAAATATTTTGAGTATATTTATAAAAAACCCTTTCAAAATATAACAAGAAATCAAAATAAGCGTCACATTAAGATTCATATAATATATTTAAACATTTATTTGGCTTGTCTAATTTATTTAGTTGACTTATTTATGATGGTGTGATTAAGTTTTAGCCAAAAATATATTTAGGCTTCAAAAATTTTAATAATTATTCCATCTAAAAATTATGCATTATAATACAAGTTATATTTTATATAGAACAAGTAATTACTAGTTCGTATAATATAATTTAAGGATCAAAAACCTTGAAAAACATTCTAAATATTATATTTTAATATTTATAATTTTATTCAAATAAAATATTTTTAAGACAGTCATGTTAAGTAAAAAGAGAAAAAGTTGTATCATTAATAATAATTTAATTATATAATTCATATAAATTTGCATAAAATTTTATTTTTCCCACTACTATTTAGAAAATAAATACCCAGTGAGTTGGACAATATATCTAATTCAATATGGATTTGACAAGGCTTAAGAAAAATTCAAGGATGAAAATATTAACTTTACTATTTTATATAGCGTAATCTATGTCAGTCTTTGGTTATATATCGATATTCATGATGTATGAATTTTTTGTAACATTTTTGATACTAGAAAAATATTAATAAGGCTAATGATGGAAGTTATAAAAGCATATTTATAACAAAGTTATAATTTAAATACACGTTTTCTAAAATTTATAATAAAGATATACTATCACCATCTATAAAAATAAAAAATTGATTGAATGCGGACCATTGGCACCAGATTTTTTATGCTTTGGGTCCATCATAATGATTTAACAAAATAAAGTCATTCTTTATATTTATCATCACATATTTAATAAATATATTGAAAATTATTATCCTTGAAAATTTAATAACAGAGACATTAAGAGGATACGTGAATTCATTAAAAATTTCCTAATCAATTTTGCAACCCATAGGATGGTAAATAGATATCTATTGTCTCTTAAGTTTAGCTCATTTAAATTTTATGATGACGATTTCAAAATAGCTTTCAATTTTAAGCATGGTATAATTTTCTTGAATGATTATATTCATGTTCATTTTTAATGACAATAATTTATTGCAATTTAACTTGATAAATGCTTTAAAATAAAATAAATGAATTGGATTAAAAAGAAGTATCATGATAAATGAAAATACGAGAAGAAATTAAGCATGAAAATTTCCTTGTGCAGAGGCACCATGAAATCATAATCCTTATTAGAAAGTTAAAATCGAAGATTTATTTTTCAAAATTTCCACAAAGTTCTTAGTATTACCTTGTATTTAAAAAATGTATATGGGATGATGGGAAGAATAGGAGTGAATGGTTACAAAGTAGAGAATAAATAAAGATAAATGATTGAAAGGGTATAAAAATGATTAAAAAATAATAATAATAATAATGACTGAAATGTAGGATGTATTTGTTGATGCCTTGTTTGGTTGGAATAAAGAAGTATGTAATAGCGTGTATAATAGAGGGTATGTACATTATAATGTGATTATTAGATTAAGGCAACCTTACTTGTTTTCTAAACTGAAATCCATATTTTTTTATACTTTTTTTAATAATATTTAAACCTATATTTTTAATAGAGAAACCCATTAAAAATCTATCTAATTTATTTGCCTTGACTTTATGACTAATATTTTCCCTCTACCCTCTTCGCGTCATGTTCCGAATTTTCATATCCCCCTATGTAAGCACTCACTTCGAAATTTCTTCCTATCCAAGCACTCCCTGCACTGACAGGTTTCACAATTGAAGATGGGTAAATATCAACCCAAGCTGTGCCGGGAATTTCAAGTTGAGAAGGTTTAGGTTTTCGTTCAAAGTGGCTTAGGCTATTGCTATGTATGTGGGTCTGAGCGCCAGCACCTTCAATCTACTCTGCATGGTTCTCCTTCTTCAGCTTGGACAACAAATTAAAGCGAGAATGGAGAGAACCGATGAACAGGAACAGAGTCCTGCTGCACCAGCAAGTCCAAGAATTTTTGGGTGGTCAGCAAAGCTAGTAGGGCTTGTTGTTTGCTTGTTTTGCATTGTGGGCATTGGTAGTATATCATTGCCACGAGGAAGGTGGATGTTAGGATGGGGGAAGGTCATGATCATATTAGGGTTAGGCGGTCTCCTTAGCCTTTGCCTCATTTTCCTGATACGAGCAGCATGCAAAGAGCCAGAAGTGCGAGAAGAGCGGGACATGGAAGAAGGCGAGCCTAGGACTCCCCACTAGCAGCTGATAACTTGTAGATATGGCAGAAGCATCTCTTTGCTATTCCTAGTAACGTTGTGTTGTAAATAATTAACGATGTTGTTAATACATACAACATTCCACTGCTTCGACTTTCCACTGTGACTTTACTTTTTATTTATTATTATTTAGATTTTTAATTATTATCTTTTATCTTTTCGTTTAAATTAGAAATATAGTAATTCCAGGCAACTTATATGTAGAACAAATAGGTAATATAATAGAAAAAAACACTTAGATGGTTTAATCTTATGAATTTTTCAGAACGTTTGCATGGTTAAAGCAAAATGGAAATGCCCATGTCGATCCTTCCTTTGCCACTCATCCCTGAGTCCGTGATCCATGTCAGAGCCACAGAGAGAGATCAGAGATGTCGTACACGTGTGGCAGGTAAGAATTCAGGAGCCGGTTTAATTGGCCAATGCAAAAAACGAAATGTAATCGCCAATTCCCCAATTGCCAAGAAATCGAATATCTGCGTCGACCCCACAATTAACCGAACAAGGCAAAACCCCCTGCATGTACTGGGAAATTACTATAGCAAATATGGTATAAATTCTTCCAACTTAGTAGGTAATCCAATGATAGGATGGAATGTATATATATATGAGGACGACATGTCATTAATCAGCCCGCACATGGAATGTCAGGTGGGGCCCAACTATACATCTCAGATTTCTGTACAAAACCCTCAGTGAGCAGCCAAAGGGGTGTAGAATGTATGAAGGCGACCAGAGGCCAAACAATGTTAGGTGGTCCACACCCGCATGAGGTGGGCCCCATCATTTTGATCACTCACCCAAATCCTTTCACAGGTGGGCCATCCCAGAAATTCACGTGCAATGCGGAGTGGTCGGAAGATTATATCAAAGACCTCTGAAACAAGGGCAATCATGGATGCAGACAAACTAGCAAAAGGCAGGGCCTCTGGGGTATTAGATCTGTGCCTGTAGATATGGTATTCCCACCCGTTTCTTTACTGGGGAAGCGTTGAACAGGAGACGTTTTGAGGCATGGATTGGATGCTGTCGTTGTCTGATTAGGACCCTCAGCCGTAATCTCTCTGACAGTACCATCATTTGGGCTATGATATGATATCTTTCTTCCATGGGGGGGATGAAGACAAGCAGAGCCTGGCTAAATATGCTTGTGTGGGTCCCACAGTTCCAACCACTCACCCATCTTCGCTTCACGTGTCATGCAAATGTAGGCGGGGCTTGATTTTGATCGATCCATGTCGAAGTTAATGGGTCTTTTTGGCATGATATGAAGAGTAAAAACTGAGAGAGAGAGAGAGAGAGAGAGAGAGAGAGAGAGAGAGAGAGAGAGAGTATCCATTACATTAGGATGGATTCATTTTTTGTTTATCATGGCCTGCAGGATGTATTCATCGATTTTACCTGGTATTGATAGAATCCACCCTCATGCACATTTTATGGAGGGATTAATTTCCAAATAAAAATGAGTAGATCCCATCGGTTGTTGTGATGATTTATATATCCACTTAATTTAAATGATTAATCTTGTCAAAAAATTTACCCATGTTAAAACAATTTGTTCTCTTTAGCTCTCCCCTCCTAAGCCCTAACTATCCCTTTGAAGCTACGAATCTGTTTCTACCACAATGGCCGGTCCCACGACTCATCCGGTCATCCTGCCGTTGGAAACGACTCTCTTTTCCTCTAATTCTCGGCTGTAAAGGAGAGATGATTGAGCTCATGATCGTAGAGCAAGAGCAATTTCTGGGTCACTCAACATCTTTGGACACTTGGTCAAAGACAGAGGGGCCTACAGACCCCATTTCAACTCAGCAGAGAATCATTCACCAGGTTGGGTTGGGAAAGAAAGGAGGATGTAACCACCACCACCCAAATCTCAAGCAGCACAGTCCAAATGAAAATCTTGAGAATGAACGAGCAGGTAGGAAGGAAGCCATTTGGCATGAGATACCACTGCATTCACGTGTACGATGCTGGATGCACGCGCAAGTGAGGTGTCGGCGAATTCACAACAGAACAAGATAGCGTGATCGGTGGAACTGCAGTGGGGTCCGCTCAAAACGTTGGGAGTGGGATGCACATGCAGCCTTTGGAACTCCAGGCGTTGCAGCGTGGGCACGTGGGAGAATGGGCCCCACATGATGGATGGTTTGGATGTTGCACGTATGTGCCAGGTTGTACACGTGCTAATGGCGCTTGAACGTCGAAGAAGGCAAACGCTGCATGCATGCATCGTTGATGCGGCCCCTGCGGTTGTTCTAATCCCCGTAGGTTTCCTTAGCAACCAAGGGCAGGGGATGTTACACCTAGTGTCCCCTGCCCCTGTCCTCTAAAGCTTATGCTAAGGGTTTCTTTTGATACAGTGACATCACTAACATGGGCTTTTTAATACATTATGAGATAAATTAGAATAATTAAGATAGTTAAAAAGCTACATCAATCTAAAAAGGACTATATCAAAAATACATTCCCTAATATATCCATTAATCTAACCTTAATTTTAGAGCCCCAACTATATAATTCTTATTTTATTGGCTAGAGTTTAGATAAAAATTTGGGTTGACGTATGACTTGAGATTTAAACTATTTATAAATTTTATTCCAGATTTTTATAAATCAATAATTTATTTTAAATAAAATATTAAAATATTAAAATATAATAAGTTAAACGAGTATATTAATATGTATATATTTTCAAATGAATATATATTATATAAATTTATAATATTAAAAATAATATTAGTATATATAATATTTTATTGATACATAATATATAAATAAATATATATTGATATTATATATGGGGAGAATACTTCTATGGTCAAGCTTGGTTTTAGTCAACTTAATGATAAAGTAAAATCTGAGTTGATTATTAATCTTATTATTATTATTTTAGCTAGAAATTAAAAATTATCTTAATTAAATATCCATTTGGACCGCAAATTTAAATTATTTAACAATGAATATCAACTTATTAAAATCAATTCATAATATATTGTTGGCCAACCATATTTATATTTTTATTCATATATATATTTACAATATATTTAATATTTATATATTTTTATCTTATATCATAGATATATTATTTTATTAATTTTAAAATTTATATATATATTTTTTATATTTAATTTTTTATTTAAATATAATTTATATTTTACTTTAGTAGGAAAATGTTATGACAAGTTGTATAAAGATGAATAAAAGATAAAATTTAAGAATCTTTTATCATTTTATGTTTATAAGGTAAAAGCTTTTTTGTAAAAGTTTCAAATCCACACTTCTATTCAACTGCAGAAAAATGATCTTTTGTTATAAAGAGAACATTTTTCATTTTGGGCCTAATAATATGCAATTGAACTAAAAATACCCTTAGAGGTCAAAAAGTGCTTTTAGCTTTTCCAACCATGAGGGCCTAAATCTGGACTAAAAATTCACACTTAAGATTAATTTATTAAATTAAATAGCTTAAGCTTGAGTGCAAATTATACTAAATTGAAATTAGTTAACATATATATATATATATTTCATTGTACTTTTATAACATACCAATAAATGTTAAGAAACTTTCATATATTTCATAAATTTGAGTTTTATTTCAATTTGGATTGAGCTACACTCAATCCTAACAAGCCGGATGGAGCTTTAATTTTAAGAAATTCAAAAAAAAAAAAATCTAAATTCTAGACGATAAAATTTCGGATTGGGTCCGTCTAGATTGATTCAACCCAACCCCAAGTCGCACGCGATGCCCATAGAGAGATAAGAGACTAAGACGGATTGGATGGTCGGGATCACCTTAGGAGCAAATCGGCTTTATCCATCCATCCTCTAGTGGGCCCCACAATATCAAGTGCGCAACAGGTGCGGGACACCTAATTATTGCTGAAGCTTTCATGATTCCTAGGATTGACTTTGCTTTCTAGTCTCATTTCATATAATTGAAGCAACCGAAAGCCAAGGAGACGGAAGCGCACGCATGAGAGACGGAGAGAGATGGAGCGCATTAACTCACACGTGTGAAAGCTCATTGTGCGATCCCGGTGGCACGTGTCAGGAAAGCACGAAGAGTAAACTGCACCTCAGGGGCATTCAAACAATGCAAAACTTCCAGGAGATCCTGACCGTGCGATGAGTCAGAGGCGAAATCAGACGGTAGGAGATCACAGTTCGAAAGGCCTGGGTTCTGCCCAGGTAGCAGATTGATCCACCTGTGAGGAGGCCGGATCGAGGAGGAGTAGGGTGGGGCGTGATCCGGAGCTGCAGGGGGGTGTGGGGAGTCGGAGTTGATAGCATCGTGTGGCAAGGGAGAGTAGGGGTGAGGTCCGGTGGTGCAGCAGCTGCCGTTGCTGTCGGTTGAGAGAGAGACCGCTTCCACAGCCTTTTCTCCCGCCGAAGGTGCGTTTCCCTCTCTCGCTTTCTTTCTTTCTCTCTCTTTCTCATTCTCTCTCCAAATCTCGAAAGAGAAAAAGAACTGAAAAAAAACCCAACAGAAGGAATGGCTCTCCATTTCTACCTGGGATTCCTCTCGAAGCTCTCTTTTTCTCTCTCCTTCTCTCCCTAGGGTTAGGGTTTCCTTGTTTCTCAGCCAAAGTCCTTGGCTTCTGGGGATTTCTGTATGTGTTGTCGTTCGTTGGAGGAGGAATGGGGTGTTGTTCGGGGTTTTCTTCTTGCGCGGGGGATGTTTAAGACAGGGATTTGAAAGGGGGTTTCTGTGATTTTTTCCCCTCTTTTTGTTAGGGCGTTGGAGGAAGATCTGCGACCGAAATGAGCGCTTCTAGGTTTATAAAGTGCGTGACGGTCGGGGACGGCGCCGTCGGTAAAACTTGCATGCTTATTTCCTATACCAGCAACACTTTCCCTACGGTAATTTGTGTCTTATTTCTGCCCCTGCTTTATTTTTTTTTCTAATTTTATTTATTCTTTGGCATTGTTGCAATTTGAATGAGAGTGGGTTTGGTTGTGCCGATTTTCGCAAGATTTCACGAGTGATCAGTTTAATTGGTGCAAAATTTCATGGCATTTCGTGAAACCAAACATATATCTTAGGGTTAGTATTCTTGTGTGTTCAGGGTGGGGCAATTGTTGTGGAAGGATAATGAAAAATTTCCCTTTCTTGTGCATCTCTGGTGCTGTTGTTCAGTTGGTGAAACCTATTTGAACAGAAGGTGGATTTCGTGCTTTTCTTCTATGTGCCTGTTTGATTTGGCGAAGTGGCTTGTGTTGCGAATTTGATTCTTGGTCCATCATGTATGTGGAAATGGGTGTGCATTTAATTTTGACAATAAAAACAGATTTTTAGTTTTGTTTGATTGGGAGAATTGGTTAGGAGAATCTTCTTTTTCAAGTGTTTCATGGATACAGGAAAAATAATTTGAAGACAAGTCCGTTCTAGGAGATCCTTTAGGGGAGGGAAACTTGTATGATTGGCAATGTCTTTAAATTTCATTTTACTTGGGAAGGGGGTTCATAAGAACTTTTAAGCTGTGAATATTCATCCATGTCAAACATTTCACTCTTAATAATTAAATGGGATGGCTTGTGTTTTAAAATCAGCGCAAGCAGTTTGACACCTTTTGTACTTACTGGTTGGATATCAGTCATTAACAAATTTCTGTTTTTGACTACATGTTTTGAGGTGCTTGGATGGCCATAATGACACTCAATCGGTGATCTTGTTGTCTGGCATTTGAAATTTAGGGTTCATGAAGTCTTAGATCATACGCCTAGTGATGTTCCAACTGTTTTGCCTCTTTTACTGGTTGTACCATATCAATTCTTCCTTAAAATGTGTTTCTACTGGGGAAAGGCCTCCACCGGAAATACCATATGCTGGGAGGATCTATCTGTTTTTTTTTTTAAGGTGTTTTCTTTAACTTTTATTAGCCTGGGTTTGGATTTTTTTTTTTTCGGTTTCAGTTATTACTGGATATTGCAAATGCATGATTTTTATCTTTTTTGTTTGGTGTGTGATGGAAACAGGATTATGTGCCAACTGTTTTTGACAATTTCAGTGCTAATGTGGTGGTTGATGGGAGCACTGTCAACCTAGGGCTATGGGATACAGCAGGTTTCTTACGATACATTCTCTTCGGCAATGTCCTTTTCCTTTCTTTTTTTAGTGGTTTATTTTATGTCTTGACTTCATGATTTTCTTTAAACAGGTCAGGAGGATTACAACAGATTACGGCCTTTGAGCTACCGTGGGGCAGATGTTTTTCTGTTGGCTTTTTCTCTCATCAGTAAGGCTAGTTATGAAAATGTTGCTAAGAAGGTAATTAACCAAAATTTCCCTATAGAAACAGTAGAATATTTATCCCATTGCCATATTTCTTTTTTTGAAGTCGAATAAAAGTTGGCTTCTACTGTTGTCTCTTTCCAGTGGATTCCCGAACTGAGGCATTATGCACCTGGTGTGCCTATAATTCTTGTTGGCACGAAACTTGGTTAGATTTCCCTTCTACCTTTCAACTTATGTCCAATATCTATCAACTTATTATTTTTTTAAAATTTAAAATTTTAATTTTTTTGGCTTCCTTAGATGTAAAACTTAGTGAATTCAGTTCATGATCATTGCTTTCATCTATGATTATCTAAACACTAAACTTGCTTTCATTGTATGTTGATTTTGGTATTTCTTGTAGTAGCAGTCATTATTGCTGTACCATTTTGATTGTATATGCTTCATGACACTGGTATATTTCAGGTCTATTTTTCTTTATGTATGAATCTTTCCTTATGTTTGAAAGAAGATTCATTTTGGCTTCTTTAGAGTTTCTTTTTATGCAGTGATTTTTTTCTCTCTGAATTTTTCTGCTATGGAACGCTTAATTTTTTGATGAAGGGATGCATTTTAGATGGCTATTATTAGGAATTCATGAAGAAGTTGAGAATCTTATAGGATCTTTAAATGAAAAGCACCACTTTGGGCTTGACACTTTCTGTTATCATTCCTTCCATTTCTTGCATGAACAATTGTGCAAAATTTTGGACAAATATAATTGTGACAATTGAACATCTGCTGTTACAAGTTTGGTTTACATGTCTTGTGATTCTGAAGATCAAATAGGCAAATGTTGGAATAATATTAATACAACATTAAAAAACCTGCTATTACATAGATGAATCCCAGCCTAGTTCTTTCTTCATCTTTTGAGTGATATTAAGTTATCAAGAATGGTGATCATGTTGACTTTTCTTTTCCTTCTAAGAATTTAAGGCATAAGATATTTAGTCATACCAAGATGCATGCTATTAGGATGATTTTGTGAGAGCCATGGAATACTAAGCATTTTGTACTGGGGGAATGCACAAAATATTGTTTTTATTGTTGGAATACTTGGGCTTGCACCACTATTGAAAAGATGGGAAGGATGGAGACCCTTGCCACAGCCCTCTTGAAGTCGAGAGGAGACCCCTAGAACATGTGTTTTTTGAATAATTGCTGCTGGGGGCTCAAGTTTTGCTGCTGCTTGAATGTGGCCATATGTGGGGTAAATGTCATCTACACCTTGTAATTAAATAGGGTGTAGTGAATCCTATTACACCATTCTGTTACTTTTTTTGAACCATATTTCTGGGCTTAATTCCTCCCACTGAGATTTCAGTTGTTCTTGTTTAGTTGTTTTGCCTGTTTATATGAGCATAATTGGAACTATTACATAGTTGAAGGGTAACTATTACACAGACATTTACCTTCTATGCAGACGACTTAAATACTTCCCTTTCAACTCTTATTTTTTCAACAGGCAAGCCTATCTTTTTAATAACTGTTGTTATCTTTTCCATTTTTAATACTATTTTCCACAGTTATTATATTCTTTTTTCTTTATTTTAATCCTCCATTGTTTTTGTTCTAATCTTGCATTTTGTCTTTATCCAACCTCATTGACTTCATTTCTACTTCCATTACATATATAACTATTCTACAACACCTTACCCAATCAGGTCCTAGTTTTGCTAACTATTTTACTACACCGTATCCCATTACCTATGTTTATTTCTTACTGATTGTGTTTGAAAAGGAGTTTGACCCTATTTTCTCTTGTTGGTTTCTGGATGCAGCTATTGTCAGCTCTATGATTTTCCACTGTCCTCAGTGGTTGTTTTAGTGAAATGCTTCTTTGGAGATCCTCGCTTGCAACATTTTTCCACTGTTATCTCATTGATCCCCTCACTCTTAGAAACTAGTTTTACTAATGGCCTATAATACTACATGCCTTGTCATGGTGATTTCTGCTGCTTTTACTGCCTCCTAGTTTGAGTCTGCGTACTATTTCTTGATGTTTTTTTATGTGCTTACAAACGCAAAAACTCACATTTTTTATGAATAAATAATTAAGAAAACAGTTGCGGAGTAAGATGCCAGATACACTTCATGTTGCTGCTGCTGTCACAAATTGAGTGGTGTTTGATGATACTAGTCTGTGGCATCTACTATGACAAACTCTTTGATTTTCTGCATGCTTAATCAGAACCATTTATCCATTCTTAAATCATTTTTATAAAATAAAATCTTTTGGGTATACAGCTCTGCATTATAAAATATTTCTTGGTTTTTTTTCAGCAAATGTTGATGTAAGTGTTCTTTGCTGGATAATGAAGGGTAAAAGGGAGGAAAAAAAACTACTTTATCTTGTGCCTTCTGCTTTGCTTGGGCCCTGTTTTTATGTGCTATCAGTATTTTATAAGTTCTGAAGATGGCCTACTTTTGTGCATATGTTCAGAATTTCTTATCCATTGGATCCCGGTACACACCTAGCCACCACTTCCATCAATGAGAAAGGAGGATTTACAATTTATCTTTAGTTTTAGCTACAGATGCAGGGCTTTTTTTTTTTTTCCCTTTATTGTCAGACAGTACAGTGGATTGACCTAATCAATCAGTTCCATTCTTTCACCTTATTGTCTAATCTTGTTTTTAGCTGACTAGCCTGCTTGGTATGAGTCAGAAACAGCAACGACAATGAACAATAAAATAAAGTAAAATGAAATAAAGGTTTGACTGAGTCAGCCATGATATAATCCTGATAGAACAGTTTGCCACTTAATGGAACCTTTTGTCTGTTCGAATTCGTAGATTTTGTTATTATTGATGTTTGGTTGGCTAAACTGTGTGCTGGTTGGCTAAACTGTGTGCTGCATTTTTATTAATATGCGTGTATCTAAAACTTAACTGAAGAAAGAACAGTAAGAAGCTACTATTTTGATATGCTAGCTTTGGTGATCTTGGCACCCTACTTTCTTGGAATTTTTGTTTTATTTTTTATTTTTTTGGCTCCTATTGAATCTTTCACTTATTCCTTACTAGCTTATTGACTTCATTCACAGATCTTCGGGATGATAAGCAGTTCTTTGTTGATCATCCTGGTGCAGTTCCTATTACTACCGCTCAGGTGAGGGTGATTCACAATAGTTTCAGTATGACTTTGGAGTCAACTTTCTGGTGAGATGCTTCTCCAAACTCTTCGTGATTAACTTTCACCTGTGTTTCTATTTGAAGGGAGAAGAGCTGAAGAAGGTGATAGGGGCACCAGCGTACATTGAATGTAGTTCAAAAACACAGCAGGTATGCCTTTACCTCGTTTCTCTATCTCACTTCTTAATGGGGTATTTTATGTTGCTTGATTGCAGTTCTATAAACCCATCAATGTTCAGTTTCCCAGGCACTGATTTAATATGGAATTATGGCTTAACATGTTATATAATCTCACTCATTGCCACCTAGCTGATTTTTTGGGTACTTCCCATTCCGCAGAATGTGAAGGCAGTTTTTGATGCGGCGATTAAGGTGGTCCTCCAGCCACCCAAGCAAAAGAAGAAGAAGAGAAAGGCACAGAAGTCGTGCTCCATTTTGTGATGAGATACACAGGAAATGACCACCAGCCATGTTTGTTTTAGTGAGTATTTTGAGAAAGCGGGCCTCCTTGGTGTATAGTTGAGTGACGGTATTTAGAGCTGTGAAACATCGGGTGATTTATCCTGCTTTCGTGGTGATCAGTAATTGGCTTGCGGTACATGATGATGTTACCGTGCACCTGTTTTTTCAGAGATTATTTTTCTCTCATTCCAGATGGAAATGTGAGAAGGATCATCCCATCTGTTGAAAACTCTTTTCCTGTTGTTGGACATGGTTATTTCATATTCTGTATCTTTGTTTTCTTTAAGAATACCATCGCGTCCACGTTCACCTGCTGCCACCCTCACTTCTTGTGTTTGCCTTTTGGAATGAATTCCTGCTGTTCTTCGTTTCCTTTTCCCTTATGTTATAAGTGGAGACCAACGAATTGCTTTCCAGCTAGTTTTGGTCTGTTCCAGGAATGCCGATGTTCGCGTGCTCCAATTTGCATAAAAAATGAAATGCGATGTTAATCGAACCTGGTCTAAAGTTTTGGGTTTCTGCGGATTAGACTGCCTAAGTGGGGCTAGCTTTTAGCATCATTCATTTGAGTCTCAAAGATCGTCCTTTTCAAAATGCGAGTTGTGTAGCCTAATGGACCCACCGGAAAATAAAATTACAGGGCCCAAATGAGGAATTTCTTGGATGCGTATCTCCACCAACCATCCATCGCCTGGGAGTGAAAAATGCTTCAACGAGAAAGAACCATGAAGGAAAAAAAAAAGAAAGAGAGACGAACTAGTAAAGAAAATCAAAGTAGAGAATACCTGTAATTGGTTGCATTATTGGGAAAGAAGGAAATGAACGGTAGGAAAAGCTAAAAATGAAGAGAGGTACGGGTTAATATTTGCTACAATCTTGAATACGAGCAATGCTACCGTAAGTGGGTAACGGACCCTGGCATGATTCAACGCGGTTCTTGGGTAATCGTTTTGCACTTGAGAGAAAAAGTTAGCATATCCATCGACCTTCGTGGAATTGTAAATATAGACCAACGCTTGTAACTTGAGCAGATCTGTGGTGATTTTTTCATAACTAGAAAGGTAACTTCGGAGGGCTTTTGGAAGTCGCGGACAACTTCGAGAGGCGATGAGAGAGTGTTATGTTAGGAAATTTTAGTTTTTAAATTCTCATGACAGGAATTTTAGGAATGAAGCAGCTTTCATGAGCAAGTGATTTTAGTAATAGATCCAGAATTACAATCTCGGAATGAGTTCATCCTTCCACCCAGCGTTCTGAATTGTTAAGACCCCCAGAGGACTCACCACCTTGGAACAGGATTGAATAAAAATCTTGGTAGTTGAGATTGTAGAGCCTTACCCTGGGTTAGAGGGGGCCCTTCCAGAAATTCTCGATGGCGCAGGGCTAAACCCAGGCCAAAGAGGGGGTTTGGAAATAGTTTTCAACCAGCAATTGACGCGCCTCGGTTATAACCTCACTAGCTGCGTCATTGCCCCAAGCGCAAAGATGTTTTTCTCCATCCAACCACTCCACTTTTATAATCTTCCTTTACTCTCTCCCCAATCCTCTTCATACGATGTGGGACTCTTTCCCATAGGATTTTAAGGAAATCGGTTTAGCTCTGGGATCAACTGCAATAATGCTGAAGCCATTTCGGTGATTTCATGCTTACGTAGCTATTTTGGGCTTGATGGCTTACTGTTTGGTTGCCTTTTTATTGAGAAAGACCAGAAGGCCATCCAGACCGATCATCACATGCCACCCATCACCAAGGGCAGCATTGCAATTCAACTCTTGCTGCTGCATCCCTTTATGAATGTTGTGCTTTTGAGGCCACCGACAGCTTTCCCATGCATGCATAGGGATGATGTTGATGATGATGGGATCACACCAATGAATTCATTTCTTCGGTATTTCTTGGCAAATACCAGCCTATGCTTCCGCTGGCAAGAGAATCTGACAGTTAATCGGTTCACCTCTCACAGTTAATCTGTCAAGCAGTCAGAGAGTTGAAAATAGAATCATCACTGCCCAGATTGGAAATGATTGCTCAACTGAAAGATGCTTTTACTTGGTAAACAAATGGCTCTGCTTTGATAATACCATCCACTGATAGTATCAAACAGCTTGTCACAGAAACAATTAAACGAAAAAATATCTTGAATATGAAATGAATTAAGTTGCTTCCAGTCAACATTTTACATCGACTGCAAATAGTACACTGAATTTCTTAAAGAGATGCCAGCGCCGCAAAAGCTCAGGCAAAAGAACAGGGTATGAATAGGATTTCGGGACTAAAAATACACAGCTGCGCTGCCCGAATGAGCCCCAGTGGAAAGAAGGCAACTCAACTTACCGTGATGAGAGAGCATTGCACAGAGACTTGTATGCATTGACACATAGTTTGAATTTCTCCTCTGCCATTTCCTGATTTGTCAAAAACGAAACACATCAGAGTCTTGTCACATTTGATGGTCAGAAACCCAACAACTACCAGGGTGATTTGCATGAACCAGAGAGAAATAGAGGGAAAGCAGCAGATTGCTCTGAGCCTAATTTGCATGGGGGATTGTTTATAGAAACATGAAATAAAGTAATAAATCAGAAAATAACTTTTAGGAAAACTGAAGTTTCACCCTACCATTGAAGAGCCTTGATGCTTGTCAGGATGCCACTTCAATGCAGACGCACGGAAACTGCGTGAAGTAAAACAAAAAGCACAGCAATGAAAGCAATTTACATAGGAAGCATTATAAAATGAAGAGCAATCGGGCCTAAAGTTATGGAGGTCTAGGTTGATTTGGCTTATAGCTTATTTGGTTAAAATAAGCTACATTTGATGGAACTTATGAAATTTTTATCTTCCTAAACTATCCCTACACATAATGCATAATTCCAAAAATACCAAAATATCAAATCCTTCATATCATCGTTAATCTTTTATCTTTTGCTCACATAAAATTTCCACCTAGTTAACTGAATATGTAGAAATAATATCAACAACTATTAATTAAATAAAGATAAAATAGATTTAAAATGAAAAGATAAAATAAAGTCATAAATTTTTTAATTATATCATTTTAAATGATACTTTAGGTGTTTAACCTAAGACATATGAGGGCCATTTAGTCTTTTTGTCTATTATTGTAATATTTTAGCTTTAGCTGCATTAACCACAGCTTTATAATTTTAAGTTATTTACTTTAGCTGTATTAAATATTTTAGTTAATTTGTCTTCAGCTGCTTATCAACCATCAGTTAATAAGCTTCAGCTATATCAAGAAAGCCCTAAATGGAGAGTACAATTTTTTCTAGGTACAAATTTGTAGCTCACAATAACACTAGAGCATCAGCAGTTGAGAGTAACATACGCGCTTTTAACATCATCCATTTTTAAAGGGCCTGTTGGAGGCAATCCAAGGGTGGTTCTATCAGAGTATGATCCAATAACACCGGGCTCATCATCTGTTTCACTGGTTTCCCACTTTCGTCTCCTCCTATGTTTCTTCCGTTCTGAATCCTCTCTCCACTCAAATCCAGGTGTAGAATTCTGGAAATGGGAGTTCTCCCAGGAACTAAATGACCATGTAAAGCATCTGCCTCCGAATGTTGCTTCAAATATTTTTCCAGGGAATACATCATAATCATCAGAGAAGCTATCATGGCTCTGTCGGCCTGAAGATGTCAGAAGCATTGCTAACTTCATTAGGAATTAGCTATGCCATACACACGCATGAAAACGAAAAACAGGAAAACAACTCTGAAGCTCACTAATATATGAAGATAAGATCAAATTGAAAATCGTAATAACATTGCAACAGCAAAATTTTCAATAATTAAGATATATGAATAGCTCCAGAGGTCATCTCAGTTGGATGCAAACCTGTCTTGAATGCTGGATGTGGTGAATTTTAGTTGGATTCATTTCCATCCACATGGTATGCACAAAAGTGTATGTGCAACTGGGTGGAATGATTTACAAGTAAGAATTTTGCATGTACAAAAGCGTATGTGTAACTGTGTGCAAGGATTTACATGTAAAAAATTCACAAGTAAAACAGCAGCTATATAATTGTAAATGTATTATAGACTCAATAATATTTTCAAGAACATAAGAGCAGAACTGGATGATAACATGAACTGAGCCAAGTGCAATTTTGCCCAGGAGTGTGCACTCAAAAGCGAGTCATTTCAAGTTGAACACTTTGAAAGAGGCCCAAAAAGACGTGGATGGATGCAGAATGAAAGGATTTAGAGAGCACCGATGTTGCAACTAATCCTAACTAGTCACATAGCAAATCAATTTTCATGCGTCTGACCTCACTTGAGATAAGCATGTGATAAAGGAGACTATAAAAATCATAAGCCATATCTAGTAGCAATGACACTTAGGCACAAGCAAACCATCTGGTCCAATTCAATGCACCATTGGTAGAGGACCACAGCTAATTTTCTCATTGCACTACAACTTTTGATGCAGAGAGGCTCACGTTTGTTTCTGTTGCTGTGAGACTTTGCTCTCCTTGCTGATTTCTTAGCTTGTGGCGGCTTGCCATCTTCTTTTTCATTTCTACCGATTGGTTTATCGTCACCCCATATCAGATTCTCATCCTGTAAGGAAATGCCACATGTCATCAATGGTTTAGAATATGACTAGGAAATGGATAGAAAAAGGCAACTAAATAGAATGCTCTAAGTAGACTGAAGAAATATTTGTATTGGTAGAATATCAAGAGGCTGCCAGTAAATATCATTCATTATGTTCACAGAGAAGGACAGTAACATGTGCAGAAACAAGTGCACGCTTGTTACCAGATATCAGCAACCTGATACAGAAATTGGCTTTCCAGCAGACAAGTTGGGCAGAAGGCTAACTTAAATGATACCTTATGGGCGCCATAGTTGAAGAGAAGATCTTTCAGAGATTTCTTTGTATCTGCCCGCTTTAGCCGTGTTCTATATCTGATATAATTCTAAAAAATAAGGCATGGATGAATTAGACTAGCTTGCAATAAAGGAAAAATAACTGATAAAGATAACAGTACATTATGCTTAAGTGTGATACTAAAATTAGACATTGTTCTACATGACCTCATAGATTTTGCATCGAATAAATGAATCTCCAATGATACATGACACCTTTTCCAGTTGTTTGACTACTGAATTAGATGTTGGCAGGTAAATGGTCAAGCAATGGATGCTCCAAACTAGGTAATATGCTCAAGCTCTATTCTGTTGTATCTTAAGAGTACATAGATGTGCAGGTGGGGGAGGGTGAAAATTGGGATGGGTTGGAGGAGGAAAGAAATGGGCGGAAAAACCAGTAATGTTGAATTCAAAGTAGGATAGAGTCAACATACTGGGGCAGGTGGAATACATGAATTCAGCACACCGTCCAGTCCATTCTAGCTATGTCAAGTTCATTCAAATAGACATGAGAATTTCATCTAGAATGCTAAACTCGGGCCAATACAGAAGCCAACTATGCTGCTAAACATAGGATTAGAATTGCAAACATAGTTTTTAAAGATAGGTACTAATTTGCTGTGGTTTGTATTCTTGTTATGGGGTGAAGTTATGTGATTTTCTTGCCACCGGGATCAGTAATTTCAAGTGCCAATTTGGGCTCTGCTTAGATATCACTTGACCAAACAGAGGGCTGCTTGAAATAACAGGGTAAACGGTAAACTTTTCTTCAGGAAACCCTCATGGGCATTCTGGAATTAGTTAACAGAAGCTTGCTCATGCTCATAGTTTGCATCTTTGAGTTGGACAGAGACTTTAGCTGTCCCATGCCGTCTCTCACAGTTGCTCCAACTCATTTTCCATTCTTCTAACTATAAAAGATGCACAAGTCTATGCGGGCGCCCATGTAAAAATGCACACAGGTGTATTTACCCGTATTGTATACTCAGACAATGATTCCATGCGAAAGTTGCAGGGTGAGATCTCTCCATTTTTATAAATTGTGATGTTTTGATAAAATGAGATGGTTGCATGGTTTATTTACTACCATCAAATCATTATCTTTATATATTCCAGCATGAATACAATTTGTCGCCAGCAGTTATTTTTTGTCTAGTTGTGTCAATCTACAAAATCATGGTGTGCAAGATTGTATACCTTTGATGGCTGTTGACCTCTTTCTTCAACCTGCAAAAAAATCTCATCAAATTCATCCTCATGCAAAAAGTAGAAGCATGGTACATCAAAGCAGAGATTATAACAAAATGCATAGGCTAAATGGTAATAAGTCCCAAGCAATGCAGGCAACAGTAAATCGGTGGGTGTAACATATGGAAGACACAATCCAAGAATGTGCAAATTTAATAGTTAGAAGAGAAGGAATCCTGGGTATTGGCCACAATATTGGTGGTTTGACAAAAAGCACTGCGCCCGGATTCGATGTTTGACAAGCAAATGAGAGGAAGAAAAGCTGGTCTCACAAGAATCACTTGTCAGCAATACACTTAGCCTCTCAAGTCATTTTCTTGTTTTTTTTGTTGTTTCTCAATCTATTTTATACCTAACCTGCATTCAAGTAACAAATACTATTGTTGGGAAAACAAGGGCAGGTGCAAAAGGATTGTTGGACATCTAAAGTTTTCAAAGTTACATTTAGCACACGTTTGGTGGTGTTGTAATAGAGAGTTTGGTAGCGAAGCAAGAAATACCATATAACTTTTTGAAAAAAGCACACATCCAGAGTTCAGCGATTTACAACCGTACTCACAAGCATAGGGGCTTGTTTGTAATGCTACAAGGTAATCATTGCTTCACTTCATTCTTATGATACAAACCAAACATGTCAACCTGTATTGCATTTGGATTAATTGTCAATCACACCACGTTCATCCAAATCACACCGTTAAATGTTCAATGGTATAAATTTCTTCCATTGCATATGGTGAGCAGCTTGCGTTTGCTGCAAATTCAGAACTTTCAAAGAAGTTGGGTTCTCGCTTAACAAGTGAAAACATTTCGGGTGGAACCCTAACACATGGAAAGCCCAAATTCATACACGACTAAAAGGCATAAAATCAAACACCTAGTATGCTCATATCCCCAAGGATATATTGGCCCTCGAATTTCAATTTCATTCCTTTCCAACCGCTCGAAGCTACCATAAACATAATTCGAAGCTTCGGCTCCTCAAAATCAGATCAAATTACGTAATTCATTCAATGCCACCGAAAGGGAATAAAAGCCCCAAGCAACATTCCAACCACACACAACAAAATCAAAACAACAAAGTAGGGAGTGAAGCGAGGCCAAAAACCGACCGGTCTCCATTTATTCTTCCACTTTGCTTGACAGACGGGCGTCGAATGAAAAGAACAAGATTGGGAAACTGGATTTGGAGTGAAGGAATTCTTCAGCATGGACAGGCATTTCCATCTCTGCATCGCTTCCTCTACCTTTCAAGATTGGGGAGGGTTTGGTGTTAAAAAGATGAATCTTATTCCTTCCTCTCCAGAATTCTTCTGAGCGGACGGATGGCGGACAACGTCGGAGGGCGACGCCGAGGATCCCTTTTTCTGGCGATGCTGTCGTTGAACTCCATACATGGGCTTGTTGGGCGTCTTTACCCACAAAATATGGGCCGGCACATAAGCCCTTGTGTTGGATCCGGACACTTCAAGGTCACAGTAGTTGTATTTTGCTTCGAGTCAACGGCGTAGTAGTGTTGGATTCTTTGCATAATAATCTCAATTTTGGCCAATGTAAATTATTATCCATTTTCCTATCAAATTTGGCATACAAAGCCTATACAATTTTATCCTTTTGGGTCAACTTTTCAGCCCAAAAAGTATTTCATAATTAGTTACCATATTTTACACTCGAACATCTAATCTTAAGTTATATTGTTTTTGAAGCTAACTCTTTTATCAACCAAGTTGTGACCTATGATTAAAGGTTAGAGTGCGAATTATGACAACTTATTGTGAGACATTTTTTGGGCTGAAAAGTTAACTCAAAAAGATAAAATTATGTGGGCTCTGCATGCTAGATTTGATGGACTTAAAATAGATAATTTTTTATGTTGGTTAGAGCTAAGGGTGTTATAAATGGTACTAGAGCTACTTTCTAGCTACTACCATGTGAATAGATGTGGTGGACTATATCGGATGTATGATGAAGGAAAAATTGGGATAAATTTAGTGATACCCTAGTCATTGTGTGACATCTTTTGGGCTAAAATGTTGACATAAAAAGAGAAAATCAAGTTGACCATGCGTGATAGATTTGGTGAGCCTAAAGTGGATAATACTTTATATTGACTAGAGCTTGGGGTATTACAACTCTAATAATGTAAAATATTATTTACTTTGAGTGTACCAAATCTAGCATGCATAGCCTATATGATTTTATTTTTTTGAGTTAACTTTCCAATTCAAAAAGGCTACTACACATCTGATGTGAGTGTTAAGTCTAACCCCTTTACTAAGCTTGATTTTGATGATGAATGAGATTAAATAACTTAGTTTTGATGATGAGCAAACAATAAGTGAAAAGTTAAGGTACTAACTGATTACTTTCCAATTGTTGCAGCATTAAGTATGAAAATAAATTAAGGAAAATAATTGTAAAGGTGTTACATTAATCCTTTGAAATATGAAAATGTATGCTAAATTAAAATAATGTTCAGAAGTTATTAAGAAGTTGCCTAGAAGTATAACAAGCCATGGAGATATGTTGCTCAAAAACCAACTAAAAGAAGAATCATAACGTCACACAGAAGCAAGATAAAAACACTTCCTCAGAAGGTACTTCATCATTCAAAATCATGTCAAAAGTTCTATCACACCCAATAAAAGCAAACCAGAAGTAAGCCTAGTTATATAGAACCTTAATAGAAAACAACTCTGAAGTAAGAACCAAATCAAGAAGCAAAAGCCTAAGGTTCATAGGCAAATTAGAAGCTCATCAGAAGCTTCTCAGATTCAAGCAGAAGCAATTCAGAAAATATTTCTGCAATCAAATAGTTAATCAAAAAATAATCAAGAATAATGTAGAAAATGATCTATAATCTGAAGCCAATCAAAATTTTTGAAAACAAGACATGAAGATATTAAAGCTCATAAGCGGCTCAAAATTTTCTTAGAACTTTTAACTCTCAACCTGCTGCCTAAAATCAAAGTTACAAAACTTCTGAGTTTAGCATCACGGGAGTTCTGTTGAACTTATTTATCGCACAGAAGCTACACAAAACTTCTAAGTTATAGCCTGCTTGCCCCAATTCAAGCGCACAGAACTTCTACACTTAGTTGCATAGAAGTTTTGTTGGAGTTCCGATCCAT
>JAYJMB010073018.1:20000-23573 GCA_036873735.1 Pouteria campechiana | reverse complement strand
CTCTCGCGCTCTCTCTCTCTCTCTCTCTCTCTCTCTCTCTCTCTCTCTCTCTCTCTCTCTCTCTCTCACCTTCATAACTTGATGCGAGTTGGCTGAGTCACATCAGACTCTTAAATGATGCTCCTCTTTGACAAATGGTGAATCAGTACCAAGTTGAGGAGCAAGGTAGCTCAGTTTTTCTATTTCCATAGCCTTAGGCAAGCAACTGGTTAATATGCTCTCTCCCTCTCTCTAGTCTCATTCCTCACAGGTGTTTTGTATATGGTCCATCCGAAATTGAGTGGTCACAACCGTACCACGTGTACGGTTGAAGAGACACCATAGATTTTTCAAGTGGCGGTGGATAATCAAGAGCATCTATCTTGACCTATGACGCAATGTTCTCATTGCTAAGATTGTGTGGAAAGCACAAAGAAAGAGACAAAGCCGTTTGAGGAGAGATCCCTTTCTTGATTTGTTTCTGATTGCCTTGTTCGTAAGATGGACCCTCCGATTTAAAAGTTGTGTTGTCTTGTACAGGTATCCTACAATGAATGATTGATCCCACAGCTTCTAGACTGTAAAAGCCTTCTCGGATTCCACATCCTTAGCTGATCCCAGCCATTAATGGCATGTATGCACCAAAGATCCCAAACCATTGCTTTGTCTACGGCCGGATAAAACAGAGCAATCGTCTGGATTAATGACTCATGGACCCCCATATATGAAAATTAAGAAACCACCCAGGTGTTTTCAAGGCATACAGAGAGAGAGAGAGAGAGAGAGAGAGAGAGAGAGAGAGAGAGAGAGAGAGAGAGAGAGAGAGAGAGGGAGGAGGCGTACAGGCGCATGCCTATGAAGAACTAGTAATGATGTTGGCATCTTATTTCATTATCCTAAAAGCCTCTCTTTTTTGCAAGGCTGATATTCTATCTCATCCAATCCATCTTAGCTGCTTTTGTATGAAACGACATGGGCTTTTATTAAAAGATTGAAACCCCCAACTGGCGCATGTGGAGAGAATCAGCCCCATATCAGGAGTGTGCTCACTTTTCATCGATTCATGTGCAATCTCGTGTTTTGTATGGACAGCAGCAATGAGTGCTCTCGCAAGTACGATTTTGAAGGCCTACCAGGATGGCCCAAGTGTGATAGTTACAGATGGTGGAGAGATCAGAAACCTAAGTTAGGTTGGCTACAGTTGCATTATTCTGAATTTGGAAAACTGTTAATCGTAATTTCATAAATGGTTTGTTTCCAAGCCCAAGATTGGCATAATATCAAATATAGATGTCATACAGTAATGAGCCACTTTGGCTCATGTGAATGCAAGTGGCACAATACAAAACACATAGATGCTGCTCTTTCCTTCCCAATAAAAGAGGAAGTATTAGGTATGTACCACTATAGATACACCACTAGCATAGGTAGGTCATCAAGTTTAAGGCATCAACTTCCGCAGGTATCTCATTCATAATTTCCATAGATCCTTAGTGCTTTTTCTTTCTTTTATTTTTTTATAATGTGATGGTTGATGCACGCGCATTCATGTATGTTACATGTAGCAATCAATCCACATAATCGGCTCTTATCCACGGAATGAATCCAAACAGCTGACTGAGGGATGTTTCTGTGTTGAATGCACCCAAATTTTGAACACCTTAGATTAAATGTCCAGCGTTGATGTTGTTTTCTAGTTTAAAGAGGCAACAACTTGCACTTGGGCCTGCGACAAAAACCTGGATTAAATGCTTTGGCCTAACCACTTTAATGCTCGAATTATCAGAAGATTTTTTAAAATATAACATGAGTTGAGGGCGAAAGAAGGGAGGTTCCCTTTTTTGTGTGTATCTCTATTCGTTCCTAATCTCTTTCTTTGACAAATGATGAATAGTTTTTGCAGGTTACTGGAGTATGACTTGGGCACCGTGTATCTGCATGGTATAATCTTTACTGACATCTATTAGGCACATTTCTTTTCTTTTAGTGCAATTACCCTGTTCTAACTCTAGCAGTGCATGTTGGGCAAATTTCTACCTTAGTTTTCATCCATTTGGCACAATCTTCTTTGTATGGTGAATGTTTTGAAGTGGAAAAGTGTTGCTTACCAGGCAATCATTGACCTGTTAACTGTCACATTTACTCTTTTGGAGGTCATTGATTCTCATTTTATTGACTATGTAGTATTTTGTCCCATATCACCTGCCGAATCCCTTACTTTAGAAACTAAATCAGTGTGTCATTATTACTTCAGTACCCACAATTTAATTTTTGTTAGTTTGTGCTAATAAGCCATCAAACCGCCAGATTATCAAATTAATTTTCCTTTGTTTTCCCATAGCATCTAGGTAAGAGATCCATCTAAAACTAAAATTCATTGTCTATAAGAGCATTAGTATAAAAATGGCAATATTGCAGCATAAAGCATCATTTAAATGCCATCAACCATTTCCAATTACTTAAAAAAATAATTTGTATCATGGATATGGATATATTCCAAACCAAACACACGGCATCACCAGAGGGCTGACACATTTTCTGGCTGGATTAATTAGTGTAGTGAATTCCATATGATGACAAGATTGATTACATCAGAATGTTTTGTCCCTTCCCAAATAGGAAATCAAAGGAAACGGGTACTGAGGTAAAATCCATCTCTGGGAATTTTCATTGAACAGCAGTAGCCATTATTCGCACATTGATTGCATCCAAGAACTGTTTTATGAAGAGCCAAAGACACAATTGAGCAGAGAACCCGATGAATAGTTGCCCCCTTAGTCAGGGCCATTCTGACATTTTCTCCATATATTGGAGTGCCACCTGCTGCCAGATCAATCATCACCTTACTTGGTGAGTTTTTCAGTGCACATTCATCAGCGAATCTACAGAATATTCGCCGGTTCTTCGAAACCCAAGATTAGAATTTAAAAACCAAATACCAAGAAAATAAAAGAACTATTGTCAAGCCTCTCATATCAGTAAAGTGCGCATGATCAGCAGGATGGTTGCAGTTATGAAATGTCACAATCTACTGGGAGGATTGGTCATGGTCTATCACTTTATCTGATAGAAAATGCACGTGAAAATAACATCCATTTAGATGTAAGGCACCAATGCCCTGTTGGCAAACAGTCATGTGATAGAGTTAAAGGATACCCACTAAGCTGATTAGTCAAGATAAGTCTCAGTTGAGGCTAAAAAGTGATGTGATGGATGTTTGTCAAAAATCAAAACATGGTAATTCTTTTGCACAAAAAACCAAATTTCCACCTAAAATTTACTGAACTAAAAGATTCCTAGTAATATCCAGCATTTACAAGCTTGTGTGTGGGTGCCTACATTTTCCTTCATTCCCAACGCCTTGGTTTACTACAGCTCAAGTATGTAGTCATAAGCTACACATGTAGATACAATCTCACACTACAGCATCACTGCTTAAATCGTCGACTTGCATTACAAACGCAAAAGATAATCATCTTGGGTTGACGTATCATCATTTGATGTTCTATACCAAAGCTCTGGATTACTTCTAATGAAGTCATAAAATCCTAGTCTGTATGTAGGTCAAATCCAGAAAAGTTGGGAAAAGTTCTG
>JAYJMB010073018.1:0-17500 GCA_036873735.1 Pouteria campechiana | reverse complement strand
TGGATATGTGAGTGTCGATGTAATATAGTATTAGCCATTAAAATTGCCATTGTCATGCACGGGAATATGTCGTGTTATTATCATACATCGACTACGAAAGGAATTTTGCAGCCCCTTAAGTTGGCAAAGCACTACTGCAATCAATAGCCCCTTGAGACTCAAGACATCCAATCTCCAGCAAATACAAATCAAATGTCGCTAATGCTGCTACTACGGCGATCCAAAACATCCCTTCGTCCTCTTTCCACACATGCAAATGCGCTCCTCACCACCGAAAAGCCTACTTCACCTCACTTTGACCAGCTAATCAATGTCGCTGGCCAATTTCGCGACTTCCCCACGATTCATTCCCTTCTCACCCAACGCGTCAGAGCCGGCTGCTTCAACACCTCAAACACCTTCAATTTCGTCACCAAGGCGGACCCCAGCACCTTCCTTCCCCACCTAATCCACACCATCTCCTCCCTTGAGAAAGGCTACGGAAGAAAGAATTCCTTCGACTCCCTCATTGCCAAGCTCTCCAAATCCCACCCCGAACATGCCCGTCTTGTGCTCGATGAAATGCTGCAAAGAGAAATCGGCGCCAATGCAGTCACCTTCTACCCTCTGCTCTCCTGCCTCAGCCGCAAGAAGCGGATGGACCGTGTGTCGGACCTCCTTGACCTCATGAAAAGAGAGGGGATACCACCCGACACCACATGCTACAACTACGTGCTATCGTCGCTCTGCCACTTAGGGGACCTCCCTGCTGCTGCGAGTACTTTGAATTCTATGTTGCAAGTGGGCCTGGTGGCTGACTCATTGACGTTCGATGCATTGGTATTGGGAGCTTGTCGGGCAGGGAGGTTTGATGGGGCAGTGGCATTGGTGAGGAGGATGGAGGAGGAGGGACTGAATGGAATGTACTCCACCTATGCACACATCATCAGAGGGCTGTTGCATATTGGTGGGTACAGAGAGGCAATGGAGTTTGTGAGGGGTGTGGGTGGGAGAGACAAGAGATTGGATGGAGAGAATTATGGGGTTTTGGGTAGGGGATTGTTGAGGAGAGGGAGGTGGGAGGAGGTAAGAACTGTGGTGAGGGAGATGGAGGAGAAGGGATTGGAGATCGAGGAAAAGCTCACGGATGCTTATAAAATGCATGTAGAGTAACAGGGATGACTCAATTAATCATGTAACCTTGTTATTGGCCAAAGATGGAGTGGAAGTTTGCAATTTAATACTTTTGTGCTCTTTGGACAGTGGATGCAGAGAATCAATTGAACAGGAGAAGCTGCTAATGCTGCGACCTTTTGGGGTTGCAGAATGAGAGTGTGGGCTTGAACAGTGAGTTTCCATTACCACCAGTGAGTCATTTATAATTTCTTACAATGCCATGAATAGACAATATATGCAGAGATATTTTCCTTTTGATTCTGCTGTTGTCTCTTGAGTGTCCTTGGCTACAGCAACCTGTGACACTGAAGCTTTATTGCATAAGCAAATTTTCATGTCAATGATTAGGGATGTTAAAATTTTCAAATAAAACATCATTTTTTAATGGCATTTGTAGATGAGTCAAAAAATTTTAAAAATGTAAAGATACTGTCTTGAAAGAAGAATAAAAGAGGAGAGAGCATTACGGGCATGTCAGAGTGGGAAAAGTTTGCAGTTTAATAATTAAGATAGAAAGAAATAAGCGGCAGTTGGTGAAGTAAGGAGGATAAGGCTAAGTGAGAGAGTAAAGAAGAGAGGATATGTAAGTAAGATGAGGAAAAGTTAAAGCACAAGGTGGAAAAGGAAGAAAATAAGGTGACAATGTAGCTGAATGGAGCCAGCCAGTTTTTGAGTGATGCTAGCCAGTCCGCTTAGTATCAGTATATCATCAGAAGCATCCTCAGGTAGGAATGCATAAACATGTGTTGAAATTGTCAATAAATGCTAATGTATTGTGGTGCTTTTGGACAGATGGAAAAAGAGGTGGAAGAGAGAGAATGGAATCTAAAAAGTGGAGAAAAAGAGGCAATAATTTGATGCCATAAAAAGTAATGATTCAGATAGAGTAAATAAAGATAAAATGAGTGAATTTTTTGATGAAAAAGAGAGAGTGATTAAAATTATAGAAAATAATGAAAAATTAAGATTGTTGGATAATTAATATGTCACGTCATATTAAATGAGATAAAATAAACGAGAAAATTTTCTACCCCTTTTCCATCCATCCTAATGAACCCTTGGAAAAGATGTGGAAAAGTTTTAATTTCTGAATAAAATTCCAAGGAATAGTATAAGAGAAATATACACACATCTAGAAAAGAGAATAACGTTAAAAAAGAGTATGCATAGGAATTTTTCATTTGTGTTTGGGCTTAACCCACTGATTAAGTATACCATTATGGAAACACAAAATACCTTGAAGTTTTCACTAAGTCGTCCTACAATGTTGTAAGAAAAATGTAATGCATCACGCAAGACTAAAATTTGTAGTTCACCAAAATATTGTAAATTTTTGAAATATATCAGATATGGTCTAAATTGGAATAAGTGACATATAGCGTAGTTGTGTGAAAATAACTGTTATCTTCTCATTGAAATATCATAAAATAAATCAAATCAAGTTAGATACAGTTTTTAAAACATTCAAGACAAGTATTTTTTTTTCCGTTTTCATTTTTCTCAAAATTTAGGAGATATTGTTTATTAAATTTTTCTTAGCACTACAGCAGCAACATGGCAGTGAGGCGATCCTTGATACTTTTCATACATGAAAATCTGAACAAAATGAAACGATATTTTATGCATTATGCATGCTACAAAGCCGATAGCCACATGCGGAAATAATAGAAAAAAGATTGAATTGCCTTCATAGATCCTCGGCTAAATATAAAATGTATGGCGTAAGACATCGCAATTGAACTATCTGGATAATTTAAAATGAAAAATTTTAACAAATGTTAAATTGAGAAATAAATATAAAAGTTCAAAATTTTAAATTTAATAGATATTAATTGGAGCATTCACAGCTTGTGTAAAAGGATAAAATTTAAGCTTAGCAAAAACAAATTAGAAAATTTCTAGGTCTATTTATTCAGAATAATGTTCCTTCCTAAACAAATATTAGCACACAATCCATCTGTGTTCTGTAAGATTTCTACCGCAGGAAGGCTTGCATGATGACAGGAAAGATAATTGAAAACATTAGTTATTTTGAAAAGTGGAAAAGCATGCTTATAGACCTTTTTGATAAACTCCCTTAAACGCAATCTATAAAATGGTAATCGACAGTAGTAGGGAAGAGATGAAGTAACGTTTGCCCGCGGTTCTTGAAGATAGATGTAGTGCAATGGGCAGCAACAATTCGCAAAGCTGGAGAGATTATAGATAAAGAAAAATAAGAAATGGAGAGCAGAGAGAATCACCGATTCATTAATGTTCGACCGATAATAAGCAAGCTAGCTGACCACAAACGGTTGCATGTGGCTCTGGCAGATCATCACTCTCAATCAATCGCCACACAATATTTGTAAGCCCAAGTCACCAGATGATAACCATATCTTGACGTAATGGCATATCATTAGATTACAAGAAATACCCGAACCTAACTGTGCTCTTTTTGATGGGCAGAGGAATCACAAAATCTCACCCAATACAGCTTTAGTATAATTACCACTCATACTTCTAACTTCAAACATAACATTACCCTGGATTTCAAAGAAACGCATATCTGAGGGAGCCTATGACAATTCGATATCTGAATGAGCTGGCCTATCTCTATAAACTTCAAAGTCCTCTGCGGTCAACCGACAGATGAGGTGGAGGCGAAACGTAGCCATCTTCTCACCAAGCAAACGCTGAGAAAACCAGAACCACACAAAGACATCAACTCAATGGAAACCTGCTCAAATGCTTAACCAAGTACAAGCTCTATTATTCCAATATCATGAAACCCATTTCTGGATAGTAAATAAATAAATAAAGCAATTCATGGGCTGCTAAAATCCATGCTGTAAATCCACATGCATGAGAAGAGTGACAGAAGAAGGCTGACACAACATGACATAAGCAGAGTCCTTTTGCAGGAAAACTCAGAGACTGGCACAGAGGGAAAGAAGGCATCATGATTCATGACAAGATTCGTCACCAAGGATATGGACAGTTCAAGTTCTCAATTTATACAAGCGAGACCATGCGGAAGAGAGGCCTTGAGGAGTTGAATGCAACTGGATGAGCTCAGCATATTACAATCCTATTTGATGTGTAATCATTAGAGCAGCATGTCATGTGAAATCAGGACAAATGAAACCCATGTACAATGCCCTAGTGCCGATAGTTTGACAATTCTCCTGACCAACAAACTTGGACATTTTCCAATCTGAAAACCTGATTCTGTATTCTTGGCTGTTATGGTATTCAACATTTATTTGAGGGCCATATTGGGATTTATCGATATTAGGATTTGTCCCTTTCTACGGAAAGCTTTAGGACAAGAACCAATCAATTTTGAGGCTCAGGCCCAATCATCTGAACTACTAAACCCGCAGCCACTATAACAAACTCTCAAAACGGCGTAGATTCAGAACATCTTCGGTATTGAACATGCCAGAGAATCAGATATGTTCCCTCCAGGGAAGAAAAATATGTAGGAGAAATCGACATATGCATTAGACAACTTGGCAGCATAGATGCACAAAACAATGATAAGATAAACAACTAGGGCTGTGATGTCAGACAAACCAGTATACGAGCTGATTCAGGTGATAAAGGCTGTCCTTCCTCACACACAACAAAGTCAGAAACCAGCTCCACAACACCTACACATCATGACATGTCCAACCATAAAACCTGGCACTATTCTGTCACTGGCAGCAAACAAATAACAGCAGTCACTCACCTTTGTTCAAGCGGACAGGCATTCCCTGCTTGCGCAGGAAAGGTTCCATCTCATGTGTGAACTGTTCCAAGGGACCTTCTTTTAGCTCCACCTGAGACAATGGGTTGTTAATAGACCACATTTAGGTTGTTTTAATGCATTGAATAACTCATTAATAGGGTTGTTAATAGGCCACATTGAGGATGTTTTAAAAGTTCAAAATATTTTTCCCCTAATATGATGACAATGTTCCTGTGCAAAAAGAAAGAAGAAAATCAAATGGGAATAATTACACTGATAACACTGCAAACTGGCAAAGGACAACATGGCTGAAGACTCCATGTTTTGGATCGCAAATTTCAGGGTAGCCCTTGCCAACAGGCCTTAAAAGCTAGCCTTAAACACACACCAAGGCAGCAGTAGGCAGGTTAACATTTGGAACACTTCTGAGCCTCAAACCCAGTTTATGCTGGATTTCAACTTGCTTTACTTTTTTCTGGCAAAGGATTAGTAAATGTTAAAATATTAATTTTCCACTAAAACCATACTCAGAATGGCAATCATGTGCATTGTAGCATTTACTCTTCCATCAAGGAGCCCCACTTCAGGGAATGATTAAAGTGCAAAACCAGTCACCCTTTTAGCCAGACAGAAAACATAAAACCATTCCTATAGCTAGGTTTCCACATTCCTTCCTGCCCTCAATTATTTCTGTATTCCATTATGGTCTTTTCTTAGTAGTACTACTCTTTTTTAGACATGGATAAGTTGGTGAAAGATGCAGTTAATCACAACAACCTTTACAACTTGATTTGTTTAGATCCTTTATTTCCCTGTACCATTATTGATTTTCATTTCTGAGAAAAAAGATTGGCTTATTAAGATACAGACGAGTTGGCAAAAGACAACAAATCACAACCTTTAGAACTTGAAATGTAGCCACAGCCCACAGAGAATACTTCCATTGAGGATTCCAGAATCCACCTCGCAGGTGTAAAATTTATGGTTTATGGACTGATATGCTCTGGATTCCATTCCTCTTTTCTCTTTTCATTTCCAAATGTTAGTTTTTATTCTTTATTCCCTTTTTCTTTGTTGTCTGTTATCTTGGAGGTACTACTACCCAATGAAGGTATGGTAAGCTCTACAGTTTGAACCCTGGTCATAAACAGTCTTATCTAACGTATGCTAGCTGAGATATACAGCTGTAAACATATTTCCCATGTTTGGTTTTCCTATATTATTTGGTTCTCTGTTAGCAACCAATCCATTCATTGAGAAAAAGCACAAGGAAATAGGAATGATAATGTTTCCACCAAGTCAAGAAGTTTGAAATGTTTTCTGAGAGTAAAGGGCATAGATTAGCTTCAACATACAAAACAATTTTCCAATAAAACAATGAAATCCTAGAATGATCTGTATCAATACCTTTTCGTGCAGCCTAAAAATCAATATGGATATGGTTGGCTCAGCTATGTGAATGTAATGGCAAAAACATTTTGATTCTTTTTTATAAGAAAAATAAGAAGGTAGATAAATCAGCAAAGCAAAAAACACCTATTTTGACAGTTCACTTATCCATATATAAATTGCATGCATTCAATCATATCAGAGAACCATCATATTCAAAGAACAAACATTACCTGTTTTGACCGGGATTCAGAAACATCATCAGTTTCGACATTCTTGCGACTAACCTAAATCCTCAAAATCTAATTTTCTCTTGAATTTTATGATATTAACATAAGGAAAACCAGGACAAAGCTTTTCAAACCTTTTCTGTTGCAATCGATCCTGTCCTTGCAAAGTCAGGTTTTTCATATTCTCCAAACAACCTGCAAAAGGTAACAAAAAAGTGAAAAACACAAAAATAGTAAGCCGAGACATAATTATCTTAAGACACATTTACAGATGCAAAGGACTAATTGCATAAGCTAAGTACCAGTCATCGCTCATCACCACCACATTAAAAAAAAGAAAGAAAAGGAAAAAGAAAAACAGGAAGAAGAGAGAAGGAAAGAAGAGAAAGAGGAAGAGGAAGAAGATGATTTCCATTAATAGGGAAAGTAATTGAGTCTGACAGATCTTCCTTTAGGCATATGTAACCAAAAAATTCAGTAGAGAAGTCACCAACCATTTGTGTCCAAATGCTTACATGTCAACAATGACGAGAACTCAGAATTTGACCAGTTCCAAAAATATCACAAAAGATGTTCTCTCCAAGTCCACGAAACTCTTGAGTGGGTAAAATATCTAGTAGGCTGGAATCCGGGAATTGTAGCTAAATGGGATAAATGCTTCCATTTTATCTACTTATCCTTCGGCATTGAATTGAAGATGGGGAGAAAAAAAAGAAAGAAATAAATAAAGGAATAACTTTCATTTTGTTGAAGTTGATGGCATTTGTAACAGAAATCAAAGGCATTTATTTTTTTTCAAAATGGGACACAGGAAAGCTATTATCTCATATTTGGAAGCAGTATTGGGACATTGAGTCTTTGAAGGCTGGTTGAATCACCATAAATCCATTCCCATTCAGCATTTTGAGATGTCAATGAGGAGCATCTATTATTGTGTAGATTGTTAGGTTGTTCCAGGTGCGACCCCTGAGGTGTTAGAAACTTGTTTGAAACAAGAAAAGAGGAGGCCACAAATTTCAGGGAAGCACCAGGAAGGGCACAAATCAAAACAATTAGCAAATAGGTGGGAAAAAGTAACCAGAGAGATGGTAGAAAGTAAGATTTGATGCACGGAATCAATTAGCTAAAAGGATCCTAAACACAACCATGAAAGCTAAAAGGGATTCACTTTTTGAAAGATTCAAAACTAGCTGGCATGAATGAAGAACACATTTATGCAATGCTCCGTAACAGGGGTTTCATGAAGACATTTGGATATGCTTGGCAAAGTGAAAGTAAGACGTGTGCAACTTAGGTATGGGAACAGGGAGAGGATTGATTTCAAGTGAATTAAGTTGGCTAAGATACCTCACTAGGAAATTCAGAATATTGCATTCAGTCAACAAGGACCTTTGTTCTATAGTTTTTTAAAGTTATAAAACACAAGCAGGATGTGAACTTTTGCCACAAAGATGCATCAATGCATCTCGGCTGGTTGAATTAACAAGCAGGATGCAAAACTAGGAAATTAATCAAGGAACTGTCTTATCACAGCTTGTCATACTCAAGAAACTTGACAAGCTTTCCAGTCACCTTTTTCAACACAGAACTTAAATTTAGACATAAATGATAGATGCCCTCCATCCACATCTATCCATGGAATGTCTCTACATTACACTTCAGCAGTGAACAACATGTTTACTAAGATCCCCTTTAGTCATGAAATGAGAGGCAAGTAGCATGATCCCCCATATGTATAAATATCAGTTTTCCTCATGAAAAAGAACTAAATATGCCAGGAGAAGCAACAAAGATCCAGGAAAGCATAAATAAAGTCCAATGCACACCATATTGAACTAAGATAGGTATTCTAGGATATCATTGTTATCTTCAAGCGATATCAATGATATAGTAATATATTTATATTAAATATAAGTGACCCAACTTATGCTAATCTTAGTCCAATATGATACAGTAACATATTGGACTAAGATAGGTGTTCAAGTCTTTGAGAGTTCCAAGTCCTTGAATCCTGTACTAGCGTCTGCTTTATGTAAGTAAAGTCTTTGCTTTAATGAATGTTGTTTTACTACATTTTCATTGTTTGGTATATTAATAATCTGTTTGATGATTTAGAATGGTGGACACTTTCTGGTTCTGATAATTTTGGATTTGATATTATTAATGAAACATCTAATAATAATCTAATACTTAATGCTGTGCTTGAAGATAACAATGATATCCTAGAATACCTATATTCTGATTAATCAATTACAACCGATTGATTATTGCCTAGTTAGGTAAAATGTTAGGTAACAATGTTAGGTATGAAAATGTGTTAGTAAACGTAAGGTCAAACCTACTTAAATTTATGCTAATCTAAAACTTGCTGTGTTGCTAGGAAATGGCATCAGGGCCTAGTTAAAAGAGATAAACAGTATTGTTACTTTGAAAATCCATTGTCTGATTGGAAAGAAAGTTTCTCAAAAGGTCTAGTTTTCTAAAGTTTCTCAAAAGGTCTAGTTTTCTCATTTGCGAAGGGCTGCGTAGGGATTTGTTGACCAGAAGAGAGTAATCCGTCTTTATTCCAATAATTGACAATGGCTTTGAAAAGAATGTTTACTGGATCATCTTCTTCTAGTTCTCAAGATACTGAAAAAAAGGCTTCTGTTGTAAGTAATATAGTTAAACAAATGTCTTTGAAAGAAATTCAAAATGCATATGAACAAGTGTATGAAAACGTTGAAAGATCTATTGAAAATTGAAAAATTCATATTCCTGTCAAAGAATTATATAAGATTCGAAGTTTTGATTCTAAAAGGGAATATAGGATTAAAACTTTAGAAATCACCATAGAATTTACTTAAGGATCTCATAAATTATCCCTTTTATCCAAAAAAACTATTGATAAATTATTAAAAAAGAATTATAAATTTATTCATTTCGGACCTATCCAAGTAGCCGTTCAACCCTTAGTTTGGGCAAGGTTAAAAACTTATGTATTGGCATGTTTAAGGGATGATAGACATAATAAATTTTCTGATTCTATCCTTGGAGTAATACAAACTTATTTACATAATGGACCTATATATTTTAATAATTTCTCTAATTTCTCTGTTATTTTAACAGATCCTCATAACTTAGAAATTATTACTTTATTATTAGAAACAGACGGATTTAATATGATAGAAGGATCTAAACCTTTATGTGTTCAATACCGTATGTATTATAAAGCAATAAGAACTCTAATGCCAAAATCATTAATATCTCATGAAAAGGGGGCTACTCCTTATTTTGTAACTAATCATATTCATAAAACTATTGAACCTAAACAGATATTATGGAGCAAAGTTACCTTACCTCTTGAATGGACTATTAAAAATACTCCTACTAGTATCCCAATTCAGAATTCAAATGATATTCAATCTATTATAGAAACATAAGAAGATGTCACTCTTCATTTTAATCCAAAACTATCAAAACCTTCTATTTCTATTCAATCAAGGCCATATACTCCTCCAACATCCATACCAAAAATTCATATACAAAAGCCAGAAGTAGAACCCTCTCCTAGAAACTCTATATCATCTGTATCTAATAGATTTCCTATATATTATGATGACAATATAGCTAGAATTCCTACCAAGTAACTCCTCCACCGGAACCTTCAAAATCAAACTTTAATATTCATGTCATGGAAGATATAACTGAATATAAGATAAATACTGAACTGTAAATAAATGATTTCAAATTTCCTCAATATAAAGAAAAAAGAAAATGGTTCCAACAAACTTATAACTCTGAAGAAAGAAAAAATACAATGAGGGAGAATGTTTACCAAATGTATTGTGCCAAGGGTATATACCATTCTCCCTTAGGAAAATATTTTTGATAAATAATTCTGGAGGCAGTTTGAGATAGTTTGCAGAATTTGTTACTAGAGATAATAGTATCTTTGAGAATATACTTTTTTAATATAGCAATGTCTGTTGATTCCAAATACTGCATAAACTTTTGCCCGAAAGGAATAAACTGATCAGGAATAGATCTTCAGAATTTCAAAGAATTATGAATGAAATATTTAACGCTTATTCTAAATTTCTTATAGTATATATTGATGATGTATTAATATTTTCCTCTTCTATTGATCAACATTGGAGACATTTAAATTTATTTATAAATGCTGCAAAAAGAAATGGATTAGTATTATCCCAAAGAAAATTGAAGTTATTTCAAACAGACAAACATTTCTTAGGATTTTATATTAATAACAATACTACTCAACCCATTGATAGAACAATAGTATTTGCAGATAAATTTCCAGATATTATAAAGGATAAAACTCAATTACAAAGATTTTTAGGATGCCTTAATTATATTGCTGATTTTTATAAAGACTTAGCTATTGACAGGGAATTATTACAACAGAGATTAAGAAAAAATTCTCCATAATGGACAGATGAACACGCTAAAGCAGTTCAACTTATAAATAAAAAGGTAAAATGTTTACCATGTTTATCATTAGCTAATCCTGATTATTACAAAATAGTTGAAACCGATGCTTCCAATGTCGGTTATGGTGGTATTCTAAAACAACGAAATCCTCAAGGTAAAGAATTACTTATTAGATATGCCTCTGGTATATGGAATTCTATTCAGTATAATTATCCTACAATTAAAAAGGAAATGTTAGCCATTGTTACTTGTATCAACAAATTTCAGAGTGATTTTTTAAATCAAGAATTGTTTATTGCAAATAGATTGTAAATCAGCCAAAGCCATTCTCCAAAAGGATATAACAAATATTGCTTCTAAACAAATCTTTGCTAGATGGCAAGCCCTGTTAGCTATTATTGATTTTCAAATAGAATATATTAATGGTGAAAACAATTCCCTTCCTGACTTTCTATCACGAGAATTTTTGCAGGGCTCGACCAGAGACAACAACTAGCCCACGGTCACACAAGCAGTCATAGTGGTATCTTTGAGAATATACCTTTTTAATATAGCAATGTCTGTTGATTCCAAATACTGCATAAACTTTTGCCCAAAAGGAATAAACTGATCAGGAATAGATTGTGACTATTCAAGCACACCATTCAATCTCAGTTATATCGATTGAATGAGATATAGTAATCCAACGTGTTATCCTTTGATAATTAATGAGATAATCAGTTTTTCAGAATCCAATCAGCTTAAATATTTAATATAGTAATCCAATCAGCTTATATCTTTAAGCGGTTGGATTCTGAAAAGTGACCACTTCATGTAATCATTATCGATCTTCAATCTCATTATCTCATCCACTCGCTTCCATTATCCACTCATTCTATAATTAATCTTCATTGGGAAGATAATCAGTTAATCCACTCCATGTTATGCTTTGCAGGTAAGAATCGACGAATGAAAGAAAGAAATACATAGTGTTTTAATACATATAATCTAAATGGAAAGAAAAGAAAGAGGAAAAAACTTCCAAACATTAGAGTGAAACTTTATATGGCTACCTTTCAACCTCCTCTTTAGGTAGATTTGTGAAGAAAAGCCCAACATCACCTCGTAGACACTGATGAAGAAAAGAAGGATTAGCACTGGAACTATAGATAATATTTCTTGCAAATGTATGCTGATGAAGATTTACCTTTGAAACTTTATGAACTCCTGGCTTAATTTCATCAGCAACAGATCGCCCTAATGAAATCTGCATCACTTTGTTTGATCCCAGGAAAAATCTGGCAAAAAAGAACATGCGGATTCAATTAAGATGTTCCCCTTTTTCTTTCTGCTGTTAATGTTGCTGTTGCCTGCTCCAGTGGTGCTGCAAAGTTGCTCAACATATGTCCAACATGTGTTCAACAACAAAGCTGTGATTGTCCAACATCTGAGTGGAACAAGAAATTACCAATTTCCAGCATATGACAAGGAGATGCTATTTAATGCCAAATTAGGAGATGAGAGGTTTTCCTTCTTAATTGAAACCCAAAAGGCTATTAAACCTATCTTTCAATAATTATGGTGCTGATCTAGTATTTTCCATCAACAAATTAGCTATGGCCCAATAAAGTCCCTATTGATTCCCTTGCCATCTCTTGAAACTGAGTAACTATATGCTGTATCAAATCATGGTAAAACCAGAGTGTGAGGGTGAAGATTTTGAGGATAACTTCCATCCAACATGCATTATATGACCCCTTAGGAGCAACAATAGAAAGGCCATACAATAAGATTTGTATGCCTAACAATGATTTATTAAGAGAAGAAAGAGCATAGGATGAATAAAAGATGGTTCATAGGTTCGCAAGTTCATTTAAGAGCAAAACATCCAGTTTATCAATGCCAAATTTGGCTACATGTTGCTTGGAAGTGCAGCAACATTGCTCTTGATATGTTGATTAAAATGGCATACCTCAATAAGAGGCAGTGCACTTCAAATAACCTCCTTTAAAATTTCAACTATTAACAGTCCCAAGGAAATGCTGCACTTACCACAGTGATTAAAATGGTATAACTCAGTAACGAGGCAATGCACTTACAATTAAAATTGCAACTGTTAGCTACCTCAAGTAATGGCAACACAATTGTTTCATAGAATAATATAGCAGCATTCATTTACAGCTGGAAGGTTGAAAAAATGGTAAAAATTATTGCAGGAAAATTTTCCAAAGCAAGATGTCAATTTGTCTAACATTCATACTGGAAAACTGTGGGCTCCTCCATCATCATTAGGCATCAGGCAAGGCAAAGCGTTGAGATCAATGGACAACTAATGCTTTAATAATGCATGCAGCATACAGCTGTGGGCCCTATTGATGAACAGAACAAACTTTCTGTGCCTGGTGCTCCAACGGTTGAACCTAAAGTATGCAAGACATGAATGTTCCATTTATGTAGCATGTTGTCTATCATAATGCAACTAGGCAACAGGCAAACATACTTTTGGTTTTACACAATTGATTGTCTTCCTAAAGTGGATCCCAAAAAGAAAAAGAACAAAAAAAAAAAAAAAAGACATCTATTGATACCTGCTGCTTGACTTTAGCTGCTCTCTGAATTCCTTAAACTTTAGATTTCTCATGTTCTCAAAAGAAAAAACATATATCGAACTGTAATCTTCTAATGCCTGCCTGATGGAATTCATTATAGCTTCCTTGTGCTCCCTTCCCTTCTTCTTTGTCTTTGACAAAGTCACTGCATTAGATCATTCAAGCACATTCAAACCAGCTGTCAAGTCATCAAATAAAAGGAACAAAAAAATTGACAAGCCAACAAGCATGCCATGAATTCCTCCCTGAAAAATAAATACATAAATAAAGAACACAGAATAAAAGTTAGGTTATCAACAGGCACCAAAAGGCCATTAGTAGAAGATTCATATGCAGTTGCAAAAAAAAACTCAAGTAGTTAAATGGCCTTGAAATCTTCTCTTATGAAAAACATCTTGATCGCTAGCAACTTGGACGATCATAATCAAAGAATGTAACTTTTGGATGTCCATACGAGTTCAGGTTGCATTCTCTGGGTGGGCATTTCGGCCAGAACAGAGAAACATCCTTACTGGGAGGATCTAATTTCGGCCACCATATCCACTCACTAAGCTAGACACAAACACCCACCATATATATGTACATGCTGTTTTGAGTGACACGCTAGCAACAATATGCAGGCCGTTAAAAATTACTGACACGAAGCATGCATAGAATGCAAATCAAACTCAGGAACCACAAGCACCTTTTCTTTTGCCATGCCCAGCATTTTTATTTTTATGATTAAAAATCAAATTTTTATATTAAACTCATTAGCCACAATAGGTGCCATCTGCACGGCAAACGTATATGAGAAAACCAAGCCCCTGAAAATCTATGACATCGTAAGTTGAAGATAGCCTGCTGAGCTTTGTAATGGGACGCAGATTCCATCTTTTACAAGAATGATGAGGAGGTTTGGATAGCAAAAAGCGGAAGATGAAGAGTTTCGACTCACCTGCTCTGTTGCGCTTGGACTTGGGCATCTTCACGTACAACGGGTAGAGTGGAAGACCGGCTGCTGTTCCTTTCCTGCTGTGGCGCTCTCCTCTTTTCTTCTCACCTCCGCTCTTGGGGTTCCCCTTTCTCTCGTGAGCTGGGTTTTGTGGAAAAGGAAGGCCCCGGGGTTTTTGTCTGTTGCTATTTTAGTGCCCTAGGTTTTGCTACGTCCACAGCACTTCCAATGGCTGTGTTTGGCCCAAATTGCCCGTACCTCCCTTATCATCTATGATATTTGAGCCCTTTTTTAAAAAAAAAATTCAGGCCAACTATCATCCTTAGAATCGCCTTCTTGTCTAAAACTTAAATATCATCAAATAAAAAATTGTGTTCTAAATTTTAGATAATTTCAATCAAGCATTTTATCCAAAACGACCCATTATAATGTTATCATGTAAATTTCTATGCAGATGATTAGTTCATGGGCTATGATAATAGATATGTTAAATCTGATTAATTCATCATGCTTAGCATTGCTTATTTAGCTAAGATTTAACAAGTCATCTCTATTACAAACTTTAAGCAGCGTAGAGAATTGATATTGTTTGAGAGTAAGTATGCGCCTGCTCAAATTCTCTTTCAGTTTATGGGTTGCTCAGTTATTCAATTGAGATGATTTTTTTAAAACTGAACTTAAGAAGTAATGTTAAATAAGGTGAAAAAAAAAAGATTTAACATATGCATTATCATGGCCCCAAATAAATCATTTTCGTAGGAATTTTCATGGTAATATTACCATGGGATCATTTCCCTTTTTAATATAAACAACACTATTTTAAAGGCAAAATTTTCATTCTAAACACATGCACTGTGTTAAGCTCAAGGAGATGGAAAAGCATTTCTGCCATTTGACCTAACGTCGGAAGTTGTTTTGTTTTGTGATTGAAATGGGGGTAAAAGCCATTCTGTGCAGCTACGACACTTCCGAGGATAACAAGGCAAAATCCTGATAGATAAATAGGCAAACACCTGCAATGATGTTAGTCCTCTCATCTTTTAAAATAGTAGTGACGGACTCGAATCCCCTTTTCAGCTGTGTGGTTCGCCTGCGGTTTGCCTGGAAATGCAATCGTCAGGAGCCATCCGGAATGGGTCCATGTTACTAAATTTTTCTAACAAGTTCTTGCTAATCCATTTTCATGAATTTGAACGTTTAGATTCTATGCAGTACAGGTTTTCTGTTTTATCGGTTGAAATATTAGAATTTTTTGTACAGCTTTGCATTTCATATAGATGGGATTAGAATACAACGGTGCTGGACAATTAATTATTGGTAAGGAAGTGGATACAAATTTACAAACAAGGGTCAACTCCTCCTCACATCTTTCAAACCTTGTTATTGGAGTGCCTCTTCAGTCCCACATTTTATAAACTGCGACATTTCAATTTAATTGGTAATGCCTAATTGTTTTTTATAAACCTTTTATAAAACTCGTTATTGGTAATGCCTAATTGTTCTTTCTCACATTTTATAAACTGCGACATTTCAATTTAACTGGGATAAAGATTCAAAAATGATGAGGGGAAGGTTTATGTCCAACTGTTTACCAAGTTTCTTTGCGCATGAGGGCGGAAAAAGACCATACAATCTGGGAGTTTGTAGGGTCATCACATCAAGCAAACCAAAATTTAGACCATCATATCAACGGGCGCCTTACCACCATGGGAATTGTAAATTTCATCTGAAGAGGATCAAAAATCCCTCAGAATCCTCCACATGGCTAAAGCATCAGCAAGAACCCACCAAAGAAATGTCAAAAGAGTCCATTAAAAAAACATTAGAGAAGCAGCAGCAGCAACTTGCAGAAACTCAGAAAGGTTCAAATCGCTAGTCTATTGTACAGGACTAAATGTTCATCACACCCATATACATATAAGCTGCAAACTGTCTGAGAGGTCATGCATTTCCTCACTAGTTCTTCACCAATAACGAAAAGAGAGTGGCACTATCAGCGGAAATCAAGTCATGCCCAACATGCCAGCCAATCGAATGCCAAAGGTCAAAAAAATTTCGATCTGCCCAGCCTCACTTTGTTGTGTGTGTTGTTTCCTACCCTTCCATTTTAGCCTTCCCAATCGATCCACCTGAGCTGGATGGTTCACCTGCCACATCGGAAGTTGCTGCTTGCAGCGGCCGTTTCTTTAAGGAAGACGGAATCCCAGAAATCTCCTGATCGATATGCCAAACCATTGATTTTTAATAAGAAAAAGAATGAGAAGATACAATGTCTTATCCACAGTTGACTATATTCAAGAAGCCAATCTATGATTCTGGAGTAATGCGTATCAAAGCAGGCAGTTCTTGGGCTATGTCCTCATATGCACAATTTTTTTTATATCTTTCTGAAATAACTTTAACCATGTTCTTTTGGCCTTTTTCTTACTCTCTTTGAACTTTGACTTGGATAGGATAAACTTAGTCCTCCTAACTAGTGAAGTTCATGTTCTCCATTACATGTGATCAACCACCAAGTCTACTTTCCCTCATCTTACTACCTATTAATTCTCGAATTATTCTCTCTCTAATTTTATCCAGTTTAAGTTATACCACAATCCACTTCAGCATTATTATTTCAACTAAATTCATATTATGGATGTGTTCCTAGACAACCAACATTCAACATCATAAAGCATAGCTCATCTTATAGTTATCACTATAAAATTTTCCAGTTAATTTGACTGGTATGGGATGATCACATCAAATTTCTAAATCACAACATTTTTTTCTTCTTAGATTGAATTCTATTCTCAACATCCTTATAAATCTCTATACTTTCCCAAGCATTTAATCCTAGATATTGAAAGCAATCATTTGAGGGTACTATTTGAGCAACAATCTTAACAAACTCCTATATTGCTATTGTTACTAAAGTTGCACTCCATATACTCAGTTTTAGTTCAACTAATTTTAAATCTTCAAGTTCTGAAGTGTCTTATCATTTTTCTAACTTCAAATTTATATATTTTCTTATCGCATCAATCAAAACATATGTTGTGCTCCTTTATATATA
>JAYJMB010073017.1:36975-61312 GCA_036873735.1 Pouteria campechiana | reverse complement strand
GGGAGAGGGGAGAGAGGAGAACGAGAAAAACAGATAACAAAGAGAGAGACGCTCGTCTTCAAAAACCCCCAGGCCGTATCTCGATCCGTACGTGGGATCTCATAACGTCGTTTGGAGTCTCATCTCGACCTTCGAAATCTTCGTCTCTGATCCGCTGTTGCAGCTCGTGGTGAGTTTTTCCCCGAAAATTTTCCAATTTTTGGTGGTTTTTAAACCCTAGGGCTTCAGTTTCAAGAGTCTTGGATCCGAAGTCCTGCATTGTTTCTCTTTTGATTTCCTCGTCGTTACGATCTGAAAGTTGTTTGTTTTGCAGGAAATTAGGGTTTTGGATTCGGGCACGGTTTGAATTGGTCCTGTTCCATACCAGCATGAGCATCGAAAGCCCTGGAATGGGCGGCTTGAGTTAGGCTTTTTGCTTTCTGCCGAGGAAATTGGCGCCTTTCGAATTTCCATGGGCGATGGTGGGGTCGCCTGTGTGCCTTCGCAGCATGTCGTGGAGCGGTTTCCAGAGGCGTTCTGTGCAGGTGGCGGAAGCAATGGGAATGGTTTCAGCTCTAAAGTCGTGCAGCTCGCGGATTCCACTTCTTCAACTTCGCCTCATCAGCAGCAGAGAAAGAACGAGAAGAACATGGAAGTAGAGAGAGAAGGATTCGGTTTGGAGAACGGGCAATTCAGGAAGGGGGAGTCGGTGGAAGGGGAGAAATCAAGAAAAGGAGAATTGGAGAGGGAGGATGCTGGGTTGGAGAAGCGACAGAAGGGGGGATACAAGAAGGAAGAGTTGGCGACTGAGAAAATCCGCAAAGTAAAATCTGAGAAGTTACGAAAAGGGGCAGTCGAGAAAGGGGAGGTTGTTTTGGATAACTCACAGAAAGGGGATATAGAAAAAGGGGAAATTGTCTCAGAGAGATGGTGGCGAGGGGAATTAGAGAGGGAAGAATTCAGTTCAGAAAAGGCTAGGAAAAGTGAATTCAAGAAGGGGGATTCAAGTTTGGAGAAATGGAGGAAAGGCGAAGTAGAGAAGGGCGAAGTTGTTCTGGGGAAATGGAGGAAAAGTGAGGCCGACAAGGGGGATAGTATTTCAGATGGATGGCAGAAAGAGGAGATGGAGAAAGGGGAGATTATTCCTGAGAAATGGCAAAAAGAGGAACTTGAGAAGGGGGAATTTGTACCTGATAAATGGCGGATACTAGAAGTGGAGAAAGGAGAAATTTCTTTGGAGAGACGGCGAAAGGGGGAGCCAACAAAGGAAGAGTTCAGTTCTGGAAGATGTCGAAGATGGGAAATAGAGAAGGGAGAGCTTATTCCAGAGAAGGGACGGAACAGAGACCGGGAGGCACCTGGGAAATTCATGGATGAGGATGTTTCTCTTAGGACTGAATCTAGTAGAAGTTGTAGTGAACGGAGGAAGAGATCTTCGAGGTGGGAAGTCACCCATGATAGGGACTCAAAGGGCAGCTCAAGGAGGTTGGATGATGATTCTGGACTTCATAAGAGTGACTATGGTGATGAGAAGAGTCGCACCAAGGATTACACATCCTCTTCATGGCTGAAAAGACATGGCACTGAATCAGAGAGCAGTAGCCGAAGATATCCTGATGATGACTATTTGGGTTCAAAGAGTCGGAGGATATCTGATGACAGCAACCATTCTGGCTATGCGGACAAGTTACATTTGCGCAGTTCAGTGGAGAGCTCTTATCGAAACTCTTCCTTGTCATCAAAGGTCTCTTCTGGAAGCAGGTATAGTTCGAGGCATTATGATTCTTCTTCTTCTAGAGGGCATGATCGCCATGGGAGGAGCCCTGGATATTCAGAGCGGTCCCCACACAGCCGGGCCAGATACCATGATCATAGGGATCGAAGCCCAGCTATCCCTAGCGAGCGGCATGGACGAAGCCCAGCTTTTTCAGAACGATCTCCACCTGGCCGCACGCGATACCATGATCATAGAGATCGAAGCCCAGCTCACCTGGGGTATTCAGAACGGTCTCCGCACATTCGGTCCCGGCATCATGACCACAAGGATCGTAGCCCACTTCATTCAGAGCGTTCTCCACGTGATCGGCCTCGGCATCATGATCACAGGGATCGTACCCCTCTTTGCCAGGAGCGCTCTCCTCATGATCGTGGTCGGCACAGTGATAATAAGGAGACGAACAGGAAGACTGGGGTGAGTGAGAAGCACTCCAGTCAACATGGAAGCCAAGGGCAAGAAGATAGGTCTGGGAGGAGGGATACAGGAGGAAGGGACTCTTACAAGCATTCCACAAGTAGGCAGTCAAATAATGGTGCTAGCCTGGCTAATGGTAGCAGCTGTCCAGACAAAAGTTTGGAAGCGCTGTTGCAAAAGGAAAAAGAATCACAGAATCAGACTGAAGTTTGCAGTGAGGTTCCTTCTCAGGTTTGTGAAGCTCCTGAGGAATTGCCATCAATGGAAGAGGACATGGATATATGTGACACACCACCACATGCCCCAGCAGTGGGTGATTCAAACCTGGGAAAATGGTTTTATCTTGATCATTTTGGCATAGAACAAGGGCCATCAAAACTTCATGATCTGAAAAGGCTTGTGGAAGAGGGTTTTCTTCAGTCAGATCATTTGATAAAGCATTCTGAGAGTGACCGGTGGGTAACTGTTGAAAATGCTGCTTCTCCTTTGGTGCCCATTAACTTTCCATCAATTGTTTCAGATACCGAAACTCAACCTGTGAACCCCCCTGAGGCTTCTGGAAATTTGCTGGTGGATGCTGGAGATATTGGACAGCCAAGTAATCAGTCTAAACATGAGCCATCTCTGCCTTTGGTGGATCTGGATCAAGGCTCATTTGCCTCTGAGCCTTTGGAGGATCTCTGCATTGATGAGAGGGTTGGGGCTTTGCTCAAAGGTTATAATGTTATTCCTGGAAGGGAACTTGAGATGCTTGGAGGTAATTTTTTCATTATTCTAGGTTTATAACAACAGCATGCATTCATGTTAATGCATATCTATATGTCTGTATACACATCCTTATTTTATTTTAGCTGTGGTTTAGTGTCATTTGATTGTTCGATTATAACTGATTTCTTGCCCAAATCATGATGATGTCTTTGCAGAAGCTTTGCAAACAGTGTTTGAGCATGCAGAGTGGGAAAAATGGGGAAGCTCAGAAGGTATGGGGCTTCTTCTGCTTTTATTTCCTGTTTTTTCTGGAGGTGGTAGCCCTTGCATTGAGCTACTTTACATGATATTCTAGAAGAGAATTATGTGCAGCTTTATATTCATCATTTCTTTGGCTAAGGTTGTATACATGTAAAAAACATGTACATGTGACATGTATCTATTCTTATATCATACTTTTTTCTTGTCATCGTCTATATTTTTAATTAATGCTCCCTATCTTTCTATCTAAAAAGATGATATATTTTGTCTTACTGCACTTTACGACTGATATCATTCTGCATGCCTTTTGCATTTCCTTTTACATTCCAGCATCTCTTATTACTCTCTATCATCCCTTTATTTTATGTCGGCAATTAGTTTGATTCTTGATTATATTGACTGTGCTATGAGATTATGTGATTATGTAAATGTAATGTGTAGCATAACACATTTCTCTTCATTGTCTATATGTTCAATTATCTCTCCCTATTTTCATTGTCTATATTTACAATCATCACTCCCTATGTTTGTACCCAAAAAAATTATATATTCAGATGGTATAGGATTAATATATGGCAGGATGCTCTAGAATGTAAGGGTTTTCGAATTATTTGAACAAAAAACCGAATATATCAAATGCAACTTTAATAATAGTACAAATGTAAACGAGGAGCCAATTAAGAATGCAGATCAAGTGGTACCAGCAAATGATTACTCTAGGTATTTAGGATCAATAGTTTAGGAGAGTGGAGAAATTGACAAGGACATTATAAGTATAATTTAAGCAGGGTGGAATATATGGCGCTGTGCTTTAGGAGTTTTATGTGACCACCAAGTGCCAATTAAACTAAAAGGAAAATTTTATAAGACAACAATAAGACCGGCTATGCTTTATGGGGTAGAATGTTGAGCAGTTAAAGAACATCATATGCATAAATGAGTGTAGCAGAAATGAGGATGTTGAGATGGATGAGTGGTAAAATAAGAAAAAATAGAATTAAAAATGAAGTAATTTGAGAAAATCTAAAAGTAGAACCAATAGGTAATAAAATGATGGAAAATAGACTTAGGTGAATTTGGTCATGTAAAACAGAGGCCAGAAACTGCACCAGTTTGGAGGAATGAGTTTATCTAGATAGAAGGCTATAAGAGAACTAGAGGAAGGCCGAGAAAAACATGGCTAAAGGTAATTAAGAAAGATGTGAAAATGCTGGAGCTTACTGAAAATATAATTCAAGGTTGATAGGAATGGTGCAATAGAATCCATGCAGCTGACCCCATATAGGTGGGAAACAGCTCTTGATGGTGATGGTGATGATTTTGTCTGTATTCACTTTATGACTGACATCACCTTATATCCCTTTTGCATTTCCTTTTACATTCCATCATCTCTTACCACTCTCTATCATTCGTCTATTTTTTTTTTGGCAGTTAGTTTGATTCCTTGATTATATCAACTATGTTATGAGATTATGTAAATTTAATGTGCAGCATGACACATTTCTCTATTGACTTTCCCCCTGCAGCTGATACGCTTTGGTATCTGTGCTGGCATGTGTAAGTGCAAGTTCTTTTTCATGTTTATGTGGGTGATTCTGTATGTGGACTAGAATAGATAGGCATGGATATTTATGTATGCCTGCATGGATGTTATTGTTTCATCATCATCATCAAAAGCCGTTCCCTACCTAAGTTGGGAGATAACCGATTGGTGAAAATGTTTTACTTACATTTCATTTGTTTATGTCTTTTCTTTTTTTTTTCCTTCCATTTTCGTCTCTTTTTTCCTTCATTTGTACTTAGATTTCTCAAGATTTCATCAATAAAAATGTTCCAAGATCACAGTTATGTGAATTATTCACTGATTTAATTTGTTCATTTCTTTCTTCTCTATCCCTGGCCTTTTCTTCATGATGATGGTCTTAATACATGGATTTTGATGGGGATTTTAGTGTTTGTATGCTCAGGTTTTTCAAGATCTCGAATTCGTTTTGGCGAGTCACCTGGCTACTCCAGGGATGAGGAATCTGGTAGAGGAGTTGAAAGTTTCCACAAAGAAACAGTTGAAGCAAAATTTTTTGCACCCTTTGAGAAGGAACACTCCTTTCTCAACAGCGATTCTGGTGATTGGTCTTATGGCCTTTGGTCATGCAAGGGTGGTGACTGGAAGAGGAATGAGGAAGCAGTTCAAGATAGATCTACTAAAAGAAAAGTGGTTTTTAATGAAGGCTACCCACTTTGTCTTATGCCAAAGTCTGGATATGAGGATCCTCGCTGGCATAGAAAGGATGACCTGTACTATCCTTCACGCAGCAGAAAGCTTGATCTACCACATTGGGCTTTCACTTTGTCTGATGAAAAGAATGATGTCAATGGGGACCCCAGCAAAGGCATCCTTGCGAGTAGGGCAAATCATCTCAAGCCACTGCTGCCAAGAGGCACGAGAGGAACAATGCTTCCAGTGATCAGGATTAATGCATGTGTTGTCAAGGACCATGGTTCTTCTGCCTCAGACATGCGTACAAAGGGAAGAAGTAGTGAGAAGCATTCCTCAAGGTCTGTCAAAAGCTACTCTGCAAATAGCGATAATAAGAGGTCTTTCACTGATGAGGTTCCCCAATCCAAGTCTAATGAACGTGATTTACAATTACAAACCATTCTCAAGCATACAGGTGCAAATGCTCCAAAGGACCGTGTTTGCACCGTAGATGACTTACAATTGCACTTGGGTGATTGGTACTATCTGGATGGCACTGGCCATGAACGTGGTCCATCATCATTCTTGGAGCTGCAGACTTTGGTTGCTCAAGGTAGCATTCAGAAGCACACCAGCGTCTTTAGGAAATTTGATAAAGTCTGGGTGCCAATTACTAGTGTAAGTGGGTCTGAAGCTGTCCCTAACCTAGAAGTGACAGTGCTTCCAACTGCTGACACTTCCATGACTGATCCCCTTCTGCAGCAGCAGGATGAACTTGGTTTGACAGAGGTTTCATCTTCATTTCATAAGTTGCATCCCCAGTTCATTGGCTATATGCGTGGAAAGCTGCATGAACTGGTCATGAAATCTTATAGGAGTAGGGAGTTTGCTGCAGCAATAAATGAGGTCTTGGATCCTTGGATGAACGCAAAGCAGCCAAAGAAGGAATCCGAAAAGCATTTCCCATTTAATTCAGCCATTACAAAAGGTTCAAGTGGTCTTGCTTATGATTTGTTGGGGAACAGATTTCGGAAATCAGGTATGAACTGTATTCTTCATATATTAAGAAGCAGACCAAACTGGACTGGCTAGTTCAAACAGGTTCAACATGAAGTGGTTAAACTGGCTGGTCAGACAGGCAAACTTAACTTATAGGTTTAATAGATTATTATTATTTTTAAATTCTTAATTATTTTGTAACAAATTTGGCTTAGTTGGATGTAGAAGGTAGTAACAAATAGTTGGTTTAATTTTTGTCAGTACCTTGTTGTCAGGTTTTGTCACCACAAGTACCTTCATCATCTTAATTTGTGATATCAACTTTTCATATTTACAACCAGTTCAAAATTGCAGTCAAATTGTGGACTGAACTGGTCAAGAAAATGGGTTTGACCATCAATTGATCTGAACACATTTCTTATTACTTTATCAAAACTCATGCTTTGCATTCTTTGTAAACTCCACTCAGGTATGACACCCTAATTCTGGAGGACCTTGGATGATCTTGATTCCTGCCATTAGTACAATTGTGGCATGTGTTTGAGATATTGGCCAGATTCATTTTAAATAAAGAACTTTAGCCGACCTTTTAACATGTGGTCCAGCCCCATCAATTTGGATCTGAGCCCATTGCTTATTACTTCATCAAAACTCATGCTTTGCATTCTTTGTAAACTCTGCTCAGACATGACACCCTAATTCTGTAGAACCTTGGATGATCCTGATTCTTGTTGTTAGTACAACTGTGGGATGTGCTTGAGATCTTGGCTTAATACATGCATTTTGGCACTCACTCAATAGACATGCTATATTTTATGTAAATGGTTCCCATTTTATTCCTTTTTTGTTTTGTAAAAAAAAAAAATTCTTGTCTCACATTTTTTGCCTTGCTGGCCTGTATTCAGATGATGACAATACTCGTGGCGGGAAAAGAGCTCGGTTCTTGGGTGATGAGAGTGACAATGATGATGAAATGGAAGAGGAATCCCCATCAGGTCATGGTGATAGTTCCTTTGATGATTTATGCAGCGACAGTTCCAATGTTCAAGAAAGTATCTCTACTCCTGAAACAGAGATGGAACGCTGGGGACTGCTAAATGCTCGTATGTTGGCTCGGGTTTTCCATCACTTGAGGATGGACTTGAAGGCCCTTGCAACTTCTGCTGCTACTTGTAAGTGTTGGAACACGGCAGTGAAGTTTTATAGAGATATTTCTAAACGAGTGGACTTTTCATCCATTGGCCCGAACTGTACAGATTCCATGTTCCAGAACATAATGGTGGGTTCTTCTTTGATCTCTAATAATTCTAGCTGTTCTTTCTTTCTTTTCTTTTGGTAATTATATTGAGTTTTTATGGAATAAAAATATAAATATATTCTGCATTCCATCATTTGACATTGCAGAGTTGTTATGACAAAACAAAGATAACATCCATTGTGTTACTGGGCTGCACCAACATCAGTTCTGGTGCACTTGAGGATATTCTCCAAGCATTCTTGTCCGTATCTTCTGTTGACATCAGAGGTTGCAGCCAATTTTTGGAGTTGAAGAATAAATTTCAAAATGTGAAGTGGATAAGGAGTCATAATTCTCATGCCTCTAATATTTCTGATGATTCACATTCAAAGATGAGGAGTCTGAAACAGATTACCGAGAAAAGCTACTCAAATTTGAAAGCTTTCAAAGGCTCAGGCAGTTACTTGGATGATTCTAGTGAGATGATGGATTCAATTGATTATTATTCTAGTTTGGACAGGAAGGATTCAGCAAACAATGCGTTCCGGCAGAGTTGTTATAAACGAACCAAATTGCTTAATGCTAGAAAATCCTCATCCATTCTCTCAAGGGATGCCCGCATGAGACGGTGGCTTCATAGGAAATCTGAAAGTGGTTATAAGATGATGGAAGAATTTCTTGCACTTAGCCTGAAGGACATTATGAAGGAGAATACTTGTCAATTCTTTATTCCCAAGGTACTTCATCTAATAGGATATTGCAGTGAATTTTAATTTTTTTGAACTTGTTGATTTTTCCTAGTTTCATTCTCTTACTACAATTCATCAGGTTGCTGAAGTTGAAGATAAGATGAAGAATGGCTATTATATTCGTCGTGGCTTGAGCTCTTTCAAGGATGATATTAGTCGAATGTGCCGGGATGCAATAAAGTGAGCTTTCTTGATAACACTCTAAGCCCGTAATTAGAAATACAGTAAGCTTCTAATTAGCAATGTGGGAAGCTTCGTGTCAGAGATGTCACCCAGATTTATAAATTGTGGCATGGTAACTGCAGTCTTAGAAAGCTTCCTTGGGTTTTGTTGTAGAACTGCTCTTATGAAGAGCAATTTTCCCCTTTTAGAGGTCTGCTTTCACTTGTCTTCAAGTTTTTTGATGTGACTTGCTTGGTCATGATGATGTTGCTATGCTGCTGTTTTTCTGTCCTTTTCACTTAGCTCTTTATGTGTTGCTACTATTAGTTGACCTTAGTTCTTATTTCGTGCTTCAAATATTTACTTACCATTGATTTTGTCTATTCAGAGCGAAGAGTAGGGGCAGTTCTGGGGATATGAATCGAATCATCATGTCATTTCTCCAGCTGCTGACCAGTTTAGAGAAGACTTCTAATAAATCATGTCATGAGAGAGATGAAATGATAAAGATGTTAAAGGATAGTTCGGTTGAAACATCAAAGTACAAAAAGAAACACAATAAAATTCTGAATGAAAGGAGAGGCATGCTTAGGAGCAATGGTGCATCCTATGTTAATGGTGGGTTTGATTATGGAGATTATGATGATTCTGACCGGGAAATTAGAAGGCGCTTATCCAAACTGAATAAAAGGGCCTTGGACTCTGAAAGTGAAACTTCAGATGACCATGATCTTTTTGATGAAGATCGAGGCGATGCTGAGAACAGTGATTCTGAGACAGAAACTGATCTAGACATGGATGCTGGAACTGGGGATTCAAGAGGATTAACTTTAGCTGGAGATGAGGCTTTGGACTCAGAAGAGCGCGAATGGGGTGCTCGAATGACAGAAGCCAGCCTTGTTCCTCCAGTTACTAGGAAATACGAAGTCATTGACCGCTATGTTATTGTAGCAGATGAGGATGAAGTGCAACGGAAGATGCAGGTTGCTTTGCCTGATGATTATGCTGAAAAGCTTAGTGCACAAAAGAATGGTACCGAGGAGACTGATATGGAGATTCCGGAAGTCAAGGAGTACAAACCTAGAAAGAAGCTTGGTGATGAGGTACTAGAACAAGAAGTCTATGGTATAGATCCTCATACGCATAACCTCCTGCTTGACTCCATGCCCAAAGAACTGGATTGGCCACCATTAGAGAGACATCTATTCATTGAAGAGGTAATTGCACTCTGGCAATTTCTGTTATCTGAACTTAAGTGATCTTCTATGCATGCACCTCTTTGGTAATTTGCATATGACTTTTTGACTGGAATATTTGTTTCAGGTGCTTTTGCGTCGTCTGAATGAGCATGTTAGGCACTTCACTAGCACTGGGAATGCGCCAATGGTGTATTCCTTGCAGCCTGTTTTAGAAGATATCCTGAAGACTGCTGAAGAAGGTGGTGATACACACATCATGAAAATGTGCCAGGAAATCTTGAAAGCCATTCAGAGTCGTCCTCTAGATAAATATGTTGCTTATAGGAAGGTATGTGCATACGCAATCATTTTGTCAGGATATTTTACATACCACATTTGTTTTCATGTCACTTTTTGTTTAATGCATGTTTTTGCATTGCGTTGTATCTGTGTTCAGGGGCTTGGTGTGGTTTGTAACAAAGAGGAAGGCTTTGGTGAAGATGATTTTGTTGTGGAGTTCTTAGGAGAGGTATGCTGGAATACTCATGGAGTCTAATGCATTATCTTTTCAATTGAACCTTTTCATGCAAATATGTTCCCTCCTTTATTGCAATGTGCTTGAATGCTCCAATCCTGTGATTAATCAATGATTTAGGTCAGGGAAGAGGGAAAAGTTGAGAGAAGAATTGCACTAAGTGGGGAAAAGTTGAGGAGAGAGTCCCGTTTGATGTCTCAAAATAATAAATCAGACCAATTAGGCTATATTTTGATTACTCTGGAAAAATATTTTTCAGCATTTATGGTTTTAAAAATGGGAGGGTTGGATCCTATTTGTCTTTTATTGGAAATTAGGGAAAAAATAATTTTGGAAATACATATTATCAAAATTTGGTTTATGGGAAATGCTAAACCACCTTTTTGTCTTGAGTGCACAAAGAATTGTGGTTGATATTTGTGAGATCTAGGATTTTCATTGATCGCCAATCAGTATTTTAATGTTTTGCATAATTTTGATTGACAGTTTAATCAGATTTCTTAGGCAGTAACTTACTGTGTAAGTTGATGGTCATAATAAGATTAACGGCTATTGTCATAACAAGATTAATGCTACGGATGATATTTTGCAAATCGTTTATGTTAATAGTCCTTGGACCACATGCTACTGTAAACTTTTAATTAAAAGTATGGTCAAGTTCTTTTACAATGATATGTTGTGTCTATTGCCTTTGAAAGGCTTGGATGTTTAGTGGTCAACCTGAATAGTCTCAAGAGAAGTTTTCAACACATGGAAGGGCTTGAATATTTCTCCACATAAGTTACCTAGGCATGGAAGGCTTGCTGGATGAAGGGAAGGAGACAATTTTCCTTTTGATGTAGAAAACTATTCCATCACCTGAATTCAGCCAGGGCTGAATATTGAAATTGGGTAGTTATTTAGGTGAGGCACTGTCGAAAATAATTTGAAGGAGAACATTGACTTCATTGTGTCCCCTCACACGATCCACCTAATTAATAGCTTGTTTAATTTTCATGCATTTACCAATCAAAATTATAAGAGCTTCGTTTGGTATACTTGGATCTGTTGGAATGTCCCACCTAAAGAGTTTTAGTTTTGTTGACGTATGAATCTAGGGTTTGATAGATAATTTAGATGAATATTTTGGATTTAATAATTTTATTTGATTTTATTATCCTTTAAAGTCTTTAAGTTTGCTTTAATTAGGGTTTTCTTAGCAATTAGAAATTGAGAAGTCTATATGAAGCTTTATTTTCGGTTGTAAGGGACATCTTTCTTGATTAGAATTATATTTCTTCTTTTTCAAGAATTACCTTGTGGAGTCAAGATAATTATCTTCCTGTGGATTTGGAACTCTCTTGTGGATTTGAGAGATTTCTGTAATGTGATGGTGATAATTTTACATTGCCTTAGCTTCTGACTACATCATTTGTGATGTCTAGTTCCCATGAGAAATTTTCTATGTTGTACATGTTGAAAACTTGGGCATGTATGTTTTTCAGTTTGCATGCAGCATGTTTTGTATGTTAGTGTATTTTTATCAGACACTATTTGCTGACTACGTTATCCATGTTGAAAACTTGGGCATGTATGTTTTTCAGTTTGCATGCAGCATATTTTGTATGTTAGTGTATTTTTTATCGGACATTGGAATGGAGAATTATTTGAAGGTATTGGTGACCATGGCATGTGAATTAAGTTGATTCAAACATGCAAATTTTTGGTTAGGAAATAAGGATGCCTCTTCAGAGAATGGAAGTAAGGCTGCATGTATCTCACCCTTCTAAACCCTGCATTGGCAGAAGCCTTATGCATTGGGTGTGCCTATTTTTTGTTGAAGCAACCATGCTATATCCCATGTAATTTTTTACATCAAGTTTATTTTCTAATCCAAGTTTATTGACCATGTAATTTTATACAAAAAGCAATTTGAAAACATTTTTGAATTGTTTCTCCAAAGCAATACTATACCTACTAGAACAAAATGCCAAATGGCGCCTTCCTGCTCCAGGTCTACCAAACAAAGCAAAAATGTTCAGAAGTATGCCAATACTAGCCCGTGCTTGGGAACCCCCTATGATGCATTTGTGACTTGAGTGGACTCTGAATGGATAGCCATGCAAAACATAAGTGCCCTTGAATATTGAGTACCTATGGTGAGTTTAATTGCTGGCAGCCTGCTCAGATTACAACTCAGCATAATTTGGGGCCCAGCTGATTGATAGTGACTCAATTGATGCCTGGAATGGATATAAATAATATATTATGGTGGTGCCCACTCCTTGCGACCTTTAATGCTTTTGTCAAGTTGAATGGGCATTTATACTGTATCCTTTTCATATTAACTTGCTCAAATTCTCGTACTTATTGAACATTTGTTATCATATTTTGTGTCAATGGCCGAATTTCACAGTCATCTTTAGCATATTCTGTTTATTTGATCTGTTGTGGCATTGAATCTGTTTTGTCTCTGCTTGAAATGGGCACAATTGTTGCTAGCAAGATGACTTACCAGTATGTAACTTTTTCCCTATGGATTCAGGTATATCCTGCTTGGAAATGGTTTGAGAAGCAGGATGGTATTCGATCTCTACAGAAAGATGTAAAGGATGCAGCACCTGAGTTCTACAATATATATCTGGAGAGGCCAAAGGTATTATATTTTTTGCATGATCAGATTGAGGGTTATTAAACATAATTTGCTTATGCATCTTTTCTCTGAATGAGTGTCTTTATTCGACAGGGTGACCGTGATGGATATGACTTGGTTGTGGTGGATGCTATGCATAAGGCAAATTATGCTAGTCGAATCTGTCACTCCTGTCGACCAAATTGTGAAGCAAAGTAAGCTCTATTATCAGTAAATTTTCTGGTGTCATTACCTTATTCCTCCCATCTTCTCTTCTCTCATCTTCCTCCTCCCTTCCATCACAAGGAGTTACTTTGAAGATTTAAAGTACTTGGTTGGAAATTCCTGTGGTTGGTTGTGCATGTTTGCCTCTAATTTCAAATTTTCTCTCATGCCATGTGAATCTTGTTTCTTTTTTATGCCAGAGTTTCTTGTGTTTATATTCTATTTTCTTTACTGATCTGACTGCACCTCTTGTGCAGAGTCACCGCCGTGGATGGCCATTATCAGATTGGTATATATGCCCTGCGCCCTATTCATTATGGTGAAGAGATCACTTTTGATTATAACTCTGTCACAGAGGTGAACATCTTTTTTCTTGGCATCATGACTATTAGGATTTATTATGGAATGCAGCTTCTAATCTTCTGCATCACTTTTCATTTTGCTACTTTCATTGATGCAGAGCAAGGAAGAGTATGAAAAATCTGTTTGCTTATGTGGCAGTCAAGTCTGTAGGGGCAGCTATTTGAATCTGGTTGGGGAAGGGGCTTTCCAAAAGGTGAAATCTTCAAAGCTTTCCTCATCAATTGTCTTCTTGTTTATTTGTCCATCATAAAAATTTTCAGTATGCTGCAGGACTATTGCTATGGCTACTTACCTGCATTGGCAGGTCTAGGCTGTTGATTTGGCAGTTTAAACACCATGGCAAGACAATATAGCTGCCCTAGCCATCAGTTAGGTCAACCATCACCAAAGTCAGGCCGTCAGCTACAAGTTATGGAGTGTTTCTGTACAGAGGCCTATGTGTCAATCACACTGGCCCGTGTATGTAGCCACTATGCATACCACTTCTGTCTGTATCCAATTAAATACCACCCATAGAAAATGGATGACTTTGGCTAGTTGTCTTGCTGTTTACTGGCCTCTTTTCTCAAGCTTAGAACAGAAATTTTAAATCTGTGAGGTCTGTCTGCATGCTACAATAACTTCTTTTATATTTGTTCCTGCTAAGGTGAAGATTCAGTCATTTACTGTCATAGTTTGTAGCATAGCTAGATTCGAGAAGCCAGTTGCACCAAATTGTGTTTCCATTAATTGATTCCCATGTTCATTGCGTTATTAACACTAATTTTGCATCAGGTGCTGAAGGAGTGCCATGGTATTCTGGATCGACATCAACTTATGCTGGAAGCATGTGAATTGAATTATGTTTCCGAGGAAGATTATATTGACTTGGGAAGGGCTGGTTTAGGGACTTGTTTGCTTTCTGGTTTGCCTGATTGGCTCATTGCGTACTCTGCTCGTCTGGTATGTGACTTTTATGAGTTTATCTACCTCTGATTTTATTTGCTGGATATATCCTGGCATCTGACATGCTTTTATTTGGTTAAAGGTTCGATTCATCAATTTCGAAAGGACAAAGCTTCCTGAGGAGATTTTAAAGCATAATTTGGAAGAGAAGAGGAAAGTGTTTCAAGAATTCGAAATTTGCCTTGAGGTTGAGAAGAGTGATGCAGAGATTCAGGTGAATTATCACCAAATTTGTGCTTATTACCTTCTAATGTGCAAGCATGTGTGCATGTGCAGTTGAGTAGTGTTGTCCTTAGTTTTCATGATGTTGATTTTAAAGGTTTAAATCTTTTTTTCATTGACAGGCTGAGGGTGTCTACAACCAGAGGCTCCAAAATTTGGCTCTGACACTTGATAAGGTGATTGACTTTCTTTGAACCATTCACCCATTTCTTCACCTTGAGAAAATCATACGAGTTCATCAAAGTGCCTCTCCCTCATAGGGTAGAGATGTGCAGAGAACAATAGGAACTTGACAAGGATTTGACCGTTTCTTATGTTTTGCAAAATAATAACAATTATCTTTGCCTTGTGTCTATTTTCTTCTTGTTCTTTTTTTCCCTCCTTGTTCTCTATTCTTCTTCCTTCTTCCTTGTTTTCTTTCCCTACATTCTTTTATATCTGAGTGCATTGAAAGTATGAACATGAAAAGAGTCTCTCTTAAGGGAGAGAATCCAATGTTATTCTATTCTCATGGAGGAAGAGGAACTTTACTCTTCTGCGTTAACTCTTTCACAGATATTCAACGTCATATTCATTCCGAAAGAATTCTACTTATGATAACGGTGATTAGCACGAGAGGGATAGAGTATTAGTCAATCATCATGAGTATTAGTCGCACTATATGCTCAACTATCATAATTCCCACAGGGTATGGGCTACATTGTCAAGAACTATAGCATTCATTGTATTTCTTTTAACCATAAAAAGGAGCAGCAGCTTGGAAACCTTGTTTAGCAATCTGAGATTTCATTTAATAATTTCTGTTGGACTGTTTTGTTTTCTTTCATGTCTCTTTGGTTATCTTGGTTGGAAAGGAACAACACAATTTTTGAAGGCCTGCTTTTCTATGCAGAGCAGTGTTATAAGAAATGGATCAGACCCGGCCCATTCAACCAGTTTCACTGGGGTCTGATTTGCCTGGTTTATGGTTTAATTTAAAAACCGGTGTAAACCATTTGAACCACTGGTCTACTGCTTTCCAACCAAACCAGTTCAACTGATTCATTGGTTCTAAAAGCCAAAACAGATGCACTTAGAAATGGTACAGATACCAGCAATCTTTTTCTGGAAAAATAAGATAAACAGATGCAGAAGATTGGTTAATTTGGCATACAAAACCTTTTTTTTTTTTTTCTCCTTTTAAAAGGCTAGTAGTGTAAACTGTAAAGCCCATATTAGCTTCCATTGGTTTGGGAGTGATTTCTCGATCAGTTGCAAACTGAAGAAGAAAGGAAAGAAAATGGTGAAGCATTCTTTCCACAACCAAAGAAGAAAGAGAAGGAAAGGGGAAAGAAGATGAGCACACATTACAAGATTTGTCTTGGTTGATGATAGAGCATGAAGTTATTGAATACACTCATATCTATGTACGATACATTTTAAATGAAACAAAAAAATCTGATCCATCTATTAGATCTAAAGTTATTTAATATGCAAAATTTAAAGTTAATGTCAAGAAAAATATATTTAATATAAAAATTATAATTAATTAACATATAATGATAGTATTATGGTCCAAGCCTGTTTAAGTTAATGGTTTAACCAATTTAAACTGAACCAGTTAACGGACCAGTTTAATTACTGGTTTGGTTCTGATAGCACTAATGTACAGAGGTGTAAAGATGGCTTTGGCATTCTGTCCTAGGCAAGATCTGACCAAATCTCAAAGCTAGTGTTCTAGTGAGGGGTCTCTACCACTGCAATCTCATTGGCTAAGGGTGGCAAACTCTTGGAGAATTACTTGCATCATCAATGAAATTTGGGCTTCAAGAGTTAGCATCAAAGTTATTTTCAGTCAATTCTTAGTGGTGCCAGTGCTTCGGCCAGTGAGATTTCAAATAATTGGTTCCCTTTTGTTTTTGATTTGTTTTCTTTTTTTTGCCACTCTTTTTATGGGAGGTCAATTTGTAATGTGTAATTTGCATCGTTGGCTGACACTCCTTTGAATTTGTAAAATAGCAAACTTAACCAGTAGGCCTCAAACAATCTGACAACCATTTTCTGTATGCTGTTCTTTGCCAGTTATTTCTTATCATCAGTTCATCTGTTACAAACTCTTTAACTGTCCCCTGTCTCCTATTAATGCTAGCTGTAGGTTGCTATAAACTGCAGCCATGCATGATTTATTCCTTTTTATTTAATTTTAATTTTTCAAAGCTTGGTTGGACATTTTCCCTTTGTTGACTATCGTTTTATGTTACAGGTAAGGTACGTGATGAGATGTGTATTTGGGGATCCCAAAACAGCACCACCACCATTGGAGAAGCTCAGCGCTGATGAGTTAGTTTCTCTATTGTGGAAAGGGGAGGGATCTCTGGTTGAGGAACTAGTTCAGTGTATGGCTCCTCATATGGACTCTGACTCATTAAATCAGTTAAACTCCAAGATTCGTGCTCATGATCCATCTGGTTCTGATGATCTTCAGTGGCAGCTTCGAAATTCTTTGTTATGGTGAGTTCCTCTTGTTGCATATCAAATTTGATGCAGCTGTCCATTGCAATTGTTGCGCTTGCAAGTCTTATTTATTCCTGATTTTATTTCAGGCTGAGGAATGAGATTCGAGATCTTAAAATCTCATCTAAGTGTAGACATGATGCTGCTGCTGATTTGATTCATATTTACGCATACACAAAGTGCTTCTTCAAAGTCAGGGTGAGTCAGTTTTCCAGACTTTGGATAGGAATGTGAGGGCTACCCAAGCAAATGCTACTTTCCTGCATGTCTGCAAGATACAGCCCATTCATTTTGTAGACACACTTTGGGAAGAGTACAAGCTAGATAGGCTAGGCATTTTGGAAGAAACTGATCTTGGCTCATCTGAAATTGTTTGCTTGTTTTGGATAAAAATTATGCAGAACCTTATTCCGAATTCTGTAGTGCGTCATAGCTTCAAATTGCAAATGTACATTTGACCAGAAAAGCCCCACTTGCTCACAACTTTAAATTGCAGGTGTTTGAACACATGCAGACATGCATCCATGGAATAATCTATTACAGATGCTTCCATTATGACTACAATTATCTGTATGTGGTCCTTGCTGAAATTCTGATCAAACCTAACTGACCATCAGATGTGCCCCCATTCATTTGCATTTGGAGCCAAACATTGATACAGCAAAAACTCATACGGGTCATAGAGCATAGAATTTCATAGGCCGTAGAAAATGGTTCAATGGAGGAATACCATTGGGCACATTTCATACTTCATAAGTTTAGTTATTTATAATTTTCCTTTTAACTCTGTTAGATGTCTTCATCCTTAATCCTGTTTTTGCCTCACACTTGAAACTAAGGTTGGCATAGATTCAATCAGCACGTTATGGTGGGGCTCACATAAATCTTTTGCTGAGGACATGATGGTTTTGGGGGAATATATTACTAAGTATGTTTCCTAGGGATTTTAAAGTTGACTTAGGGCTTTTTTGGGAATAATTAAATTATGCTTAGTTGATGTATTTGGGCCTTCCTGAAAGCAAAACAAAATCTTGTGTAGTCAAATAAGGTTTCTTGATACTTTCCTGGCGTTTTGTTCATCAGCATTTCTTTAGTAAATGTATATATCATTTTTGACAAGGACACCATTTGCTGCAGGGTTACAAGTCATTTACTTCTCCACCAGTGTACATTAGTCCTGAAGACTTGTGTCCCAAGTACGCTGATAAGCTGGGGTCAGGCTTCCAGGAATATTGCAAAACATATGGAGAAAACTATTGTTTAGGTCAGCTGATTTATTGGCATAACCAAACCAACGCAGATCCAGATTGTAGCTTATCAAGAGCAAGAAGGGGCTGCATTTCGCTGCCAGATGTTTCTTCCTTCTATGCCAAGTCTCCCAAGTTGTCCTGGAACTGCATCTATGGTTCAAGAACTGTCAAGTTTATGTTATCCAGAATGGTTAGTGGAAATTAGACAGTTCCATTCTTTTTGCATTTTTAAACCTCCAGTTCTGCCTAGATTTAAGAATCCTGCATTTAACCAGAGGCTTCATGATCCAGTCCATTGATCTGCAGTGCAAAATCTGAGGTTTTATGATCATAACCCTTTTAATTGTAGTTCCTCCAAATGCATGGTGAAATAACTGAAGAATGGAGGCCTGTGGTTCAAATTGAATGGAAAATAGATCATGTAATTCAGGGTCAGGATCATCCAATCTTTTTTTCAAAAGAAAAATTAGCTTTCCCTTGTTGATGGTTCCAACTCCTCATCAGATCAGTGCACTGTGTTATGAATGCTTATTTCTTTTATGCATCCTTTTATGCAATTTGACATTAGTCCTATGAACTAGGATATTATGTCAAAGTAACATCTGTTTGTCCTAATCAGGAGCAGCAGCCACAGCGACCATGGCCCAAGGACAGGATATGGACATTCAAGAGTGTTCCAGGGGTACTCGGAAGCCCAATGCTAGACGCCGTGATAAATAAGTCTGCGTTGGACAAGGACATGGTTCATTGGCTCAAGCACAGGCTGCCTGTGTTTCAAGAGATGTAGGACGGGAGTAAATATAAGCTTTTGTTTTGGTATGATTATTCCATTTTATGCCACAGCTTCCCCATCTGGCGGTGGGGAGTTGGTAATCATACCGAAACATCTGTCCAGCTCCCTCCAACCATTGGGGTGTACAGGTTTTTCATTTTCTTTGTAATTTGTATTCATTATAATTTTAAGTAGATAATCATTGGTTTAGGTCAGTTGCAAAAAATGAATGTGCTGTCATTTTTTCCTCCATTTTCCAATCTCATTATTGTAATATTTTTGTGGTCTAGGAAAGTCTTTCTACTCTTTATAGACGTACACTCTTTCCCAAATTTGACCGGTGGGACTGATCATTGACAGGGAGGACAAAGCCCCGAAAAGGAAGTTCTCTTGGTAATTTTTGGTCATGGTCTTGCATGGGTGGTACCCATCCACTCGTTTGTACCTTTTAAAGACGTGTAATACTGGGCCATGCAACCTCCTTCAAATTATCTTGGGTGTTCTGCTCCAGCATTGTAGTGCTTAAACAAAAAAAGAATAAGACAAAAGAAACGCCCTTTTACGTACCGGCCTTGAATCGATGTAGCACATTTGATAGCTGCTGACTTCGTTCAGGAAGTTTAAAATGCTTGTGCGGAAGAGTAGCCGAAAGGCTTGGCTACGCTGATCGATCCGTTCAATGACGATATCGAGGTTCCAACGTGCGGGTTCTGATTATGATCAAGGCCAGCCAGAACGCGTCGCTCGGTTGTTGACCTTACTAATTCTATTATTTATATCTGACTTTCCTCTCAGAGACGTCAGCAACCTTTACGATTCAGGTTTGGCTTTCATTGAATAGGTTCATTTAAATTTTAAATCACCTTAATGAACTGGTAAATGCGGTTTAAAACTTTAAATGATGTTGATGTTGGCAAGAATACGCGAATGTATATTTATATTCACGTGTCGGTCAAACTAAGCGACTTAGTCTTTCCTTCTCCACCGTTTTATTGTATTTATATTTTCTAGAAAGTGATGATTAACCTGATATTTTTATCTAAATGTATGCTTATATTTATCACAACATATCTTGGATTTCTTTGATGAATTAAAATAACTTCATAGGCTTTTCTATCTATTTCTATTTTAACAATAATTTTAGGGATCTGTCTAGCAATATATTTTCAACTAAGAATGTTGCAAAAACAGGGTAGAAGCATAGCCTCAATTTGTTCCATGATTTCTATAGTTCATTATTAGATACTTAATAGACCTTGTGTTTATTCATTACTTCTTGGATCTTGTTTTCCAAAACTTCCCAAGAAGGTTTTTTTTTTTTTGTTTTTTTTAATATCATTTTGCTCGAATAAGCTGTGTAAAATTTAAAATTTAAATATATACAACTGTGCAGTATCCTTAAGCTTTACGAAAATTTGTTCCACTTCATTTGTTTAGAAAATCTGGACTCGTTCTTTTCTCATGAGCCACTATTGAAGCTATGCACATCATTGTTTGCCATACCATTACAAGTAAATTCATCTAGTCCTCTGCAATGATTTATTTAAAATTTTAAAATTAATTTAAAACTACCACGAGCCAACAGTCGCGAAGTTAGATTTCCTAATTTTCTTTTATTACTTCAACTTGTGAAAGTTCTGTATAAATGGTCTAGGTGATCCAAGAATGTGAATAAGAAAGGAGAAACAAAAAGAGAATTTCAAAGAGAATTTTATTGTCGTTTAACATGCACCTATTATAATAATTTTATTTTATTTTATTATTACTTATATTTTTAACTATGGAAGTTATTTCTATAAGGTCAAGTGCATGGAATGCTGCCGTAAAATCAGAGAGATAAAATTGGTGAACATTAAATTCAAAATTTAGATAACTAAGTTATATTAAAGGAGTAATTTACAGTAAGAATGGGGTTTTGTATACTGCTAGGTAATATAAATATGACATCATATCACATATTTATTGGATAAAAATGTTAATTATTTTTAAATGTAGTTATTTTGATAAATTAAAAAATAATCAAATTTAAAGCTGATATTTACCGTTAAATATAGAATAGCAGAAAAGAATATCTTTATCGTTGAAAAATTTTAAGTTAGAATAAATTCAAATTGTACTATATATATCATTAAAAAAATATATATATCCTTTAATTTTTTTTCTTTTAATTTCATATAACCTACTAATATGCTTTCTTTGAGTATTTTTTCTTATTATTAAAATATAATGTCTAAAATTTTATTGATCATTTTACTATGAAAAACATATCATATAGGTCTATATTTATAGTGGTTTGTGATAAACATTTTTGGATAAGTAGTTAGTGTACCCCATGTACTCACCAGTAAACGGTGGTCAGATAAGTCTTGTCATTCATGAAAGTATGGTAGAGAAACTCAGAAGTAGATCATCTATAACTGGGGTTACAGAGTCCCTCTGTAATCAGGGTGGAAAGTGGCCACACACTGTCCATCTCAATCATCGCACCCACTCATATGATTTAAAATATAATATGTACCGTTTATATTAAAAATACACCAATAAGATAATCATGAGGGCTACACTAAAGAAAAATGTGAGAAAGGGCGTTCTAACCAATGAAATTTTATTATGATTATAGATTATTTATATCACATTATATGCTGAATTTAAATCATTAAAATATATTTCACAATTAGATAAATGAATAATATAAAATTTTTTAAAATTACAAGTACGTTATATTATGATTTTTAAAGCTAATATTTAAATTTATAACCTTTTTCTTTACAGTGGCCCAACTAATTTTCTAATCTGGATATTTTATAACTTAAATGTTATGCATTATAATTTAAATCATGGGAACGGAAGCAATGATTCAGATAGATAGTTTTTAGCCCATTTTCTTTTCCACTTCGATTACAGAGTGACTTTTTGTATTACCTGGGCTACTAACGATCTGCTTCCGGTAAACTCTACATGCTCCACACTTTTCACCGTGGTTACAGAGTGACCCTGAAACTATGGTTACATATGATCCACCGGAGAGTACATAGTAGGGTGTAAATTGGGTTGGGTTGACACGGGTTGCGGCAAGCTAAGCAATCCCTATTTATAAAAACTCAACTCAATCCTAACCCCCTAAACCAACCCTAAGAATATTGTATTGGCTTGGTGTTAAATTTGGGTTGACAAGTGCAATTAAAAATTAAATTAACATTTTGAACTTCATTAATTTTTTATTTTAAATTTATTTTAAATAAATATTTTATGATAACTAAAATAAAATTTTTAATTTCAATACTATTGAAATATTATTTCTACAAGAATTTTTTCATATTTAAAAATAAAAAATGCCCATTTATATCACTTATGCTATTCTAAAAAAATCACGATTAAATTACCAAGATTCATAATCCAAAAAGGAAAAAAAATAAAACTTATATTTTTCTAAAACATCTTATCTCAACCATTGAATTAACTGCAATTACAAAAATAAACTAGCACTTAGTAGAGAGTAACCAAATACATTAAAAAAATAAAAAAAATAAACTACCATTCATGTTTTTATGATTACAATTGCTTTTTTAAATTTTATGTCAAATTCTAGTTATATAACATGATATAATTTATATGTGTATGGCATCAATATAGCATGAGGAAGGAAATAAAGGGTTAAAAGTTATGATAGAATGAAATATAAAAGAAAAAAATATATTTATATAAATGTATATTAAATTTGGTTGGGTTAAATTTGGGTTACCAAACTCCTAACTCACATCAACCCTATGAGTTTAACCCTATTTGTATAATTAGGTTTCCATATTTCTCAACCCAAATTAACTCATTTTTGGAGTAGATTAGTTGGGCTTGGGTTGAACCCAAACCTATTTACACCCTTAGTCATAGTGTATTAAGTGCCTATTTAGACGTGTGTTTCAGAACCTCCAAAGCATTTTTCGATGCTTGATATCATGTCTGTTTAGTGAATATTATTGCGATCTTTGGAAACTGTAAAAGTAGATTTTTTTGGCAACTATTACTGTGCTTTTTGAAAATCATAAATATCAATTTTTTAGCTTTTACATGAAAAACTTTGATACTGAGCTTTTAGAAAAAGCTCTACATATAAAAGAGTCTTAATCATAGCTTAAATTTCACCACCAGCCAAACAAGTCCTAAGTACCCTAACTAATTCCTTTTTATCCCTCATCTACTATAATCCTTTCCCTGATAGTCATAAGCTATAAAAATTTAAAAAATTCAAATAAAATATTTTGATCCAAGGACTAGCAAAACATTGCATATGCATCCATATTAAAATCATGCATACAAAATATGAAGGATGGGCATAAAGATAAGAATGTTAAAATCTAAATTATCTACATATGTTGCTAGTCTTTGAATCAAAATAAACTCACTCTAACTTTTAATATTTTCAATAATTAAGATATTCTTTTATACTATTTTATTTTTTGTGGTGTATATGATATATCAAGTTTCAGGACCTTCAATTTGACTATTTTTTTTATTTATCAAAATAATTATATTTAAAAAATTATAAAAAATTTTAATCCTGTAAATATATCATCTGATGCCATATTTTCATAACTTAGGGACATGCAAAACCTCCATCTTAAGATAAATTCTTTCTTTAAAGTACATGGTTATCTATAATCTGCATTTATCCTAATTTATCCTTACCAATCTTACCTCTCTACATATCGACCTTACGGTAGCATTACATACGGTCGACCGTCCAGGATTAAATGATTAATTCCCTTAGACTATTATCTATTGATCGCCTACCACTTCATTTCTAACAGTGCTTAGAAACCAATTAGCCCTTCAGTTCTTCGCAGGCAACTGTTATTGGCTGAGGTATCCAGCAAGCCTAAGGCCTCATCCCATCCTATTCTGAGGCTTCTTCGCTCTTCCATTGGCGCATCTCCGCTCCCCGCCGTTCCAACGCCCTCGCACGGTTTTTTAGCACACTTCTCTCTCTCTCTCTCTCTCTCTCTCTCTCTCAAGGCAGGTAAAAGAGATTCCACTACATTCACAAAATGGAGATAGTAGCAAGCCCGAAATAGCAGTATTAGGCCCAAATGAAGACATATCAAACTTGGGACCCTATCCATCATTTGGAATTTGATTTCTCACCTCAATTTGGTCTCTCTAAACTTGGAACCCTACCCGTTATTTGGAATTTGATATCTCACCTCTATTTGGTGTCTCTATTTGGTCAAACAGATGAATTCAGAAACTTGGAACCCTACCCATT
>JAYJMB010073017.1:8236-35266 GCA_036873735.1 Pouteria campechiana | reverse complement strand
CTTTAGTTCTTTACTTTAGTTCATACTTCATTGGTGCCCATACTCAATTTCTCTTGAACTGCTTGAATTCATTCTAATCTTAATTTTCTGGATTTGACAGCCATTTGTGGATAGCAGTCACTTCATACATGATTATTTTTTGCCACAAGAATTTGCTCTCCTAATACCTGTATATGCTGGTGTTGCACTTCTCAGCTTCTTGTGCATTTTTATTGGGTATGTGATGATAAAATCAAAAAAGAAATCCTCTTGAGATGTATTTTTGTTGCTTCTCACTTGAATTAAAGGATGGCTGGCAGTTCATTGCGTATTGTTTGTAGATTGCAAGAGGGTTTAGGCTTTGAAATTGGAAGACTTCTTTGTTTGATTTATTACAGTGGCTTTGTGGTCCAGATTATTCTTAGTGCTGATTTGTTAAGCCAAAATTTTTTTAACGTTTCTCACTAATTTTCCAGAACAGTATGTATGACTAGATTTGCCAACCCTCACATTCGTGTTCTAATTTACATTATCCATTTTCTGGTTTTTTGAGGTAAAATGTCAGTACTTTTTGTAGTGACTTGTCTAGTTGTCTTTACCTCTGTATATAATCACGTGGATCCGTCTTCTATTTGTAGTGGACGTCTGGTTTTTGCATTAGGAGGAAGCCCTTGTGTCAATGAGCTTTTTGGCTGATTTTTGAAACGGGCTTTTCCAGGTGTCTATTTTTAGAAATGAGTCTTAGAAAATGCAGGTGAACCAACTTAAGATTACTTCCAGTCTATTTTAAATTGAATATCACAAGATAGCTGCATTTGCGCACACACATAGGTTCATGACATGAATCTATGTGTGCACACATTTAGTAGGTTTTGTATCAATGCAAAGAGTGTACCAGAGCCTTGTGTCAATAGTTTGGGATTTTGTGATGCTATTATGTTACAGTCTACAACAGTCCAAGTGGAACATCAAATGTAGTATTACTATTACACATTAAATCAATCGGCTATTTAGAAATGAAATTTAGTTGTCAATCCAGCATCACATGCTGATTACCGAGTTGTAAATTAGTTAGATATTGAAATCTGCAATATGCATTACCCAATAGAATGTCAACATCTGCATCACGACCTGCATCGGCTTCTCTGCACAATATTTGTATTTGCATCTGAGTCTGACCACAGAAAGATGTCCACTTTATCAACATCATTACCTCCTTTGCAGGAGAATCAGCAATGCATCATAAAATCTATCCCACTCTTTTGATCAACATGCAATTCAGTGTATTTATATGTCCATTTATCGCAAATTTGAATCTGAAATTTGCTTGCTTAGAATTTTCTCTTTTCAACCAAAGGTTAACTCTATTCTCCAGTAACTTTCTTTTGGAATATTTAACTCTAGAAAGTCCCGATTCCACTTTCAATACTAATTCTTAAGAAGTGTTTGTCTAATTTAAAACGATTATTTCAAGGCTGTATCTGTACATTTAGCGTAATGCAATTGTGCTGCATCCATTTTGACAACAAGAAAGAGAAAAAGAGCTAAAAGAGGCTAAGATGTCGGGTGCCATTACTGATTCCTACACGCCATGCATTTTAACTCACAACGGCATCAATCAGTCGAGTATTCGGTGAAAAAAATAGTATATATATATATATATATATTTATATTATAGATAGATAGATAGAAAGAGAGAGAGGAATGCTCTGCTATGGAGAGTAAATAGTTTTACTGCACTCCGTGGTAATAGCCCTGTGGTAATAGCTTCACGATTCAATCCAACTTCCCAATGTCCCGCATTATTTAATGGCAAGAGAAGTCCCAGTGAGTCTACAAATATCCAAAATTTAATTCCTAATACTTCATACATAGTTCCAACAGTATGGGAACAATGATCAATTTTAGCTTGAATTGTTCACTAGAGGGCCATCTTCGATCAATTTAACTCATGTTTCAGTTCAGCTGCCTTGCAATTTGGACTCGAATTCCTTTTCTAAGTGGAATATAAAGACATAGTAATGTGTAGTGTAACGCAGTCGATTGTGATTTCAATTTGCCCATTAATGCCAGTTTCTCAAGAAAAACTTCCCAGAGTGAAAAACGAAAATAGGATGTTTACCAAAGCTGTTTAGATTAACAAAATGAGATCAATGATATAAAATTTGAAACAGGTAGTGCATGACAACAATGTGCAAAAACCTCCATTTTTCGATAACTTACCTAGGAAACTTGGGAATACCAGTAATAGCTATCCATCGGACTTACAAAATAGTATTCAAATTGACAGATGGGCATCGATCAGCAATAGGCAAACTTACGGTGGCTTCACTTTGCCGAGGGCTTTGTTTATTGGCCTTGCGTTGAAGACCGCAAACTTTCAGCTTGTCTCAAGAGAGGCAAAACCCTAACCTTAGAAAACGACGCTTCAAAATGGTAAGCTTGGGTCGACACAATCATCAACCCAAAAGATTTCCCCCAATCCTCAAATGGCAAATGAAGCCTCCTGTTCATTGGATGCTTCAATGAATATTACCACATCCACACACAAATGAAAACAAAAAAATGAAAAACAAAATGGAAAAAACAAACCAAATAGATCAGCATTTAGAAGTTGAAAGACGGTGATTCATGTTTGTCATCCAACTCAACCCAACGACATAAACTCAATTTCGACGATAAATATTTAATTGAACACGATCTTTCTACAGTATCAATGTGAAATTGTCTTAATTGCACAAGTTGCATGGATTGTGTACACAAAAAACCATGCCTTCAACTATTAAGTTAACATGAAACCAATTCAAACTATTTCTTAAAAAAATACATCAACTCTGTGGCACCAGTGTTGATCAGGGTAAAATTATGGAGCATTATGTAATGAATACATGTTCGCTCTTTTGGCACATGCATAGTTATGGGCCTATTTTCTACTAAAATAATACACATCCATACTTTGCATGTTCATCCAGTATTGAAAATTGTCGTACAGGATGAAATTATAGAGCATTACGTAACTGTACATAAGAAAGGGCCTCACGCTTTACTTACATAGTACACATACCCTGCATCTGCAACTACTACTGACATTTTCTTAGGTAGAATATCACTAAAAGCCACTTGTCTCGAAGCTTTGGCTTCAGTCACAGCCATCTCTCGCGTTGCCAAACTGCTTTTGCTCCAAAAGCAAACATAGGCTTCCTTATCCTGGGAACTGCATTTTGTGATGCTTCCTGCACAAGGATGCCATGCTAAAAACCAAAAGATTTCCCAGTTCAGCCATATAATGCACCAGAAAAGATGAGATGTATGCTAAAACTCATTTCTTCATAATTTAATGATAAAAATAAAATTCAATACTAAGTGTGAATTAGGTGCTACTAATGAATTATTCTATTTTTTCTCATTATCCACAGCTACTGGAATAAATGAATTCCAAGGAACCTGCCTTTCAAGGAAAGGAGCCACTTAAAAAACAGAAACAATTTCCCAGCAACCTTGCTTTTTTACTGCAAAATCAGCATTCACTTTGACAATGAAATTGAAGTTTATAAAATTAAATGGAGATAAATATACATATGTGAGTAGTAAGATGACACTAAGTTTGGAAAAGAGTTGAAATGTCAAATGCTTATTAATACAACCACACGTTGGCATATCAAACATAGTAGAATTCAAAAACATTAAAGTATAACAATTGCAAGAAAAACAAATTCTATTAAGAGAGATTCTGTAAAAGTATACAACATCCAAATCGGTATTCAAAAAATGAGAAGGACCCAAAATTTCACACAAATTATTGCATGCACTTACAAGAGAGCCACTTAAAACTGAATCACATAAATTGTTTATCATTTCCTAAACCTAACCGCATGTTACAGATAACATGTGTCATTTTATAAATTTGTTAGTGCCTCCTGTTCTCCTTTCCACAACTTCATGGTATCTAAAATCAATCATAACGGCTGGGATTTCTACTTGTTAGAAACCCATAATACAGAATATCATAATAGGAGTTTGATGCAGGATGAATCAAAGGTCCAATACCTCTCCAAAAAAGGAAAAACATAGGAACCATAGAAGGCTGTTATAGGGAGTTACAAGTAGACATGGCCCCCTGCAGTGGCTATTACTAAAGGGAACATGCTACCTGGCTAGGTGGCTGCTATTAGTAGGTGGCTGCTATTAGCATAACTCAATATTTTAATCTTTTAGGCAGCTAAAAGGTCAGCCATTGGTAATATGCTTACAGGAAAAAACAGCTCAGCATGAAGCTCCATGGACAGGAAGTGCTAAACTAGCCACAAAAATGCTCTTTTGACTAGTTCATGATTTTTAAATGCTAATGGTCGCTATTTTTAAATAAGATGATTTTATGAGATCTGAACAACAAAAGCAATTGAACAATATCAGCAGTTTTATCACTTACATAAGGTTCACTGAAAGACGACATCCAAAGCCATCAGCCTCCAATATGTATCATGGGCCTATTTGCTGTTTTTGCTAAGTCAAACATCCCAGCATGGGCAGCTTTCTTCCTCTTCACCTGATTAAGCAGCCAAAAATAGAAATTCTTATATTAAATGTGCTTAATTAGGTGTTGACTTCCATTGACCAGCTTCTAAGTAACAAAATTTATCTGGAGACATGTTACTAGAAATCTGTAGAAGTTTCAAGGGCATAGAAGTAGAGAAAGAGAATGGTCTAAATATGCAATTAGGAGCATAATGAATGGACATAAATCATCCATACCGCGGCACCAATAATTTCCTTCAGTCCAAGATCATCAATGCCACTTCGAATCGGATCCCTTAAACCAACCTGCAATATATTTATATTCTCAAAAAGAACCACATTTTCTTGATATCTTTTTTACTGCAGAAGCTTGAAATGTTAATTTACCTCTGAAGGACCAAAAAGACATACTTTAAAGTTCCCGTCAGCCAAAAGTCGCAATCTATTGCAACCTGCACAAAAATGCTCAGTCATTGATGTGATGAATGAAACCGTTCCATGATGCCCATCAATTGCAAAATTCTTGGCAGTATCTGTGGGGTGATCCTTAAGCCTCTTCAGACCATTAAACCTTTCACCCTGCAGAAATGCACATAATCATCAATATCATTTTACAGATGTCCAAGATTATAGGACTAGATAGATGCAAGGCTCTTTTTGGGAGGACAACTGAATAGTGACTTCATTAATGAGCCAAACTAAATAATATCAAGCAGTTGGTGCTGGATATATCCAAAACATGCCAGCAGAAGAGTAGATTAAAATGCATCCTTTTATAATGCTTTTCTCCATCTACTTGAAATGTAAGAATAGCACCATCCTATCCTATTTGACCAATAGCAGAAAAAAAAAACTGAGTTTCTAAGATAAAGAGCTTGGAATGTCCACAGTGTTCTACCTTACCACTTTATTCAATATTTCTGCATATGGAACAAGTTTCTTGACATTCCACACATTTCCATCAAATGGCATGAACTCGATGAAACGCACATTAATTGGCTTGTCTTTTGTGAGCTCAACAAAGTCACAAATTTCATCATCATTTATCCCACGCATGACAACACAATTTACCTGCAGCCAATCATATACAGGAGACCATATTTAGAAATCACCATAAACTGAAAATAAATTCTATGAGAGATAACCTATTGTAGATACAAATTTTTGCTAGTAAATTGAAAATGTCAGGTAGCATTGTGCATCAAGCAAGGGAATAAAAGAAAATTTAATGCAAAAAAGATCTTAGAAAGAAACCATACTTTGACAGGATTATATCCAAGTTCCACAGCAGTAGCAATTGATTCCATAACTTTTCCATGCCCTTTACGCCTTGTCATGAACTCGAATTTTGCAGGAACCAATGTGTCCAAGCTAATGTTAAGTGCAGTCAGCCCACATTCTTTTAACCTTGGAAGCTTTTTTCCAAGAACAATTCCATTCGTAGTCATGGCTAAGGTTTTGAGTCCCTTCAAGTTAGACAACCGCATGCAAATGTCTTCTACATCTTTTCTAATGGTTGGCTCCCCACCAGTCAGTCGTATCTTATTCACACCTGAACTGACAAATAGACTAGCAACCCGAATAATTTCATCCTGTGACAGAAGACGAGAGCTTGGAGTGAGCTCTACACCTTCAGCTGGCATACAGTATTGACACCTAAGATTGCAACGCTCTGTTAAAGAAATCCTCAGGTATGTATGCAACCTCCCAAATGTATCAATGAGCATATCAGAATCATTAGAGTCTTTTGGTGCTATATCTAACGAATTAGCACAAGCTCCATATGCCCTTGTCTGGAACCTTGTTGAATCTTCGCAAATCAAATCTTGCTGACAAGTGCTTGCAGCCAGAAAACTACTTGTTCTACATTTGAATTTAGATGTGCATGAATCCGCCTGGTCATGCAATTCAAAATTTTGTCACTCAAAGCAGGAAAAAAAAAAAGGAATTGAAAACAATACTTCAATATCTACCATGTTTGCTATCAATTAGACTGATAAAAAACATGTGCATTAAACTCAAATATCTAATGCTTAGTAGCATGGAAGACAAAGCATACCTGAAGAACATACCTTTATGTTGGAATAATAACCTATTTGCGGGTGCAACCCAAGTTTAAATTTGATTAGGCTAGTATCACTTGAACTTAACCCTTCTTTGGAAAGCCTCAATCAAACCTATTTCTATGAATTTCAACTCAATGCTATACCAAGTGTAACAAATTCAAGTTAAGGTGGATAATTCTGGTTGGGTTAACTATTAACATTTCCATTCAAACTTGTGTTTATACTATATGTACAAGTAGCCAGAATTGAACCAAGTCTTAGCTTACCAAATTTCATTCCAGATTTGAACCCAAATTCCATTATAAGACTTATCCTACCAACTCAAGTCTTGCTTGGTTATATAAGGTGATGCCAACATGATAGGAGATGATATCAACTATAAAGTGAATAAGCACTGTCCCCCAGCAAACCAGGCACACAGCACTAGAGATTAGATACAACTATAATAAAATAGAAAAGAAAATTCAAAGAGCAAAAATGCAAGCAAGCAGAATCTGAAATTTCACAAGGTCAATAGGTGAATTGGGGTAGGATGACAATTTGCTAGTTTTCTCAGTTAAAAACACTTTCAGCTTAGTAAATCATCCATCATCACAGATTTACACCAATAATCAAATGTAAGAGTTTTCATCTTCCAAAATAAAATTCCAAAATCTCTTAGAACATAGGATCATTTATAAAAAATTAAAAAAATCTTCTAGCACAACTGTCTGTTGCAAACAAGCATTCTTGTTTCTCATTTTAACGCATATGGTCATTCTTTCCCAACGCCTGCCCAGCTACAAATAAGTTCATTGACCTAGCCTCGTGATGATTCAGATCTTTTCACTTGAAAAGTACTCTTATCTTGCATCTGGTGAAGGGACATGCAAACTAGGTTACAAATGGATAAATAATAGTAGGAAAGTGCAAGGTTTGGACACATTTTCCAGGGCACGAGACTACTAACTCAAAATCCAAGGCAGATGTCCTAGTTCAAATGCATTCGTCTTGCTTCACTGTGTGCCAGTGCTGTAGCCCATTGCTTCTCATGTGAACATCTTCTAACTAGTTCAATGAGAACACCTATTGTGGAGCATTAATTTAAGATACTCAGCGATTTAGTACTCCAATCTGGACAATAACAACCAATAATAACAATAATAATAATAATATCAAAGCTAGTAATCCATCTATTCTTCCTTTGTCCGCAAATTGTGTGTAACTGCCAGGGCACAGGAGTAACACTCCGCAAGATGATAAGAGGCGCCCCTTACTGGCAGCAGTTCAGTGAGACTTCTGTAAACCAATACTAAGTATCATCTATCATGGCAATGGCTCTTACCCATCACCGCAAATGACATTAAAAGGAAACTCTAAAATCGCTAGCAGAAATATGTGACAACAACAATACATACCCGAACTCGGCTTAGGCTGAATGACATAAGATGTGAAGAATTAACTCCCCCAAACACCAAACTCTATTAATTTTAGTATGAAACACATTCCTGGATCTGCAGAGTCTTCATACATTGAGAGAATGTCACACTACTCGACCACGATAGTCTTGCAGGTTCGCTATACAGACCGTCACCAAATGTGTAGTATTTAACAAGCGCAAGCTAGAACAATAGCCCTGCTTCCATTTTAGCGTGGGTAGCATCTATGGCACTCGCAAATGACAAGAAAATAATTTAGCACAGGCCATCTTCATCATTAGATGAAGCATGGACAGAGCAGGAGGATCCAAAATGTTGGAAGTGACTCCAACCGTCAAAACTGGAAGATCAACTACATCCATAATCCGACTCACTCAGAAGAAACCACGGGTGCCAAGGAAAATAGAAAGGTTTCATTTAGCCGCGGTCACTCAGTGTAGCATATAGTAAACCAGAAATATCAATACATCAGCTCAAGACACCATCTTTTGGCTTCTGGGGTCTATTTCATTACAGAACAGAAACAAACCTACCTGCTTTGTCTTATAGCACGAACTACCAATGGGGCGTGTAACACGAAAAATGGACTGCAAGAACCGCATCGTATCCGATTGCTTCTTCGTGCAAAGCTCCCCAAAGTACTTACGGGCCGCCGAATCCAACAAGGAAGAGAAATCGATAGGCAAACAAAGAGGGAAAATGCTATCTGCGGCGAATCAGATACTAGAAGATAAAATCAAATCCAGTTTAACGCGCGGAATGATTTTCCTATACAAGCAGCTGAAATTTTGCAGAGATTTGGTTGCTACCCTCGATTTCAAATCCAGTCTAACACGCCCGCAAGCATTTTCCTTCTGGAGATGGCAACAAGCGAACTAATAGGCAAGAATTCGACGGCGCCGACGATTCTGACTCCTTGAGGATTCAGTTTGACCGTAATGGAACGGATTATACCCGAGAAATCGAGTTCTCGACACGTGCCCAAGCACCTTTGTCTCTTTCCTCAAACGAAGGGCCACCTCCTCTCCTCTCTCAGCTTCATCGGCGCTTTAGGACGCTACAATTTCTCATTTTCCTCTCTCTCTCTCTCTCTCTCTCTCTCTCTCTCTCTCTCTCTATCTCTCTCTCTCTCTCCACATCCAAAAAGAAATTTCCCGGTTTGCCCTTTCATCCCGAGATGGGCTCTCGAGACTCGCGTGGGCGGCCGAATCAACCCAATGCATGCAGACCCCAAAAGTGTATCAAAAGTGAGTTTTGCGTGGTCCCATCATCTCAACAGGCCTGATTCGTTCTCAATTCATACCATTTTTACGAATCCAGTTGAAAAGTAGCCATTTTTAACTCTCTTTTCCTTGGCTGTTTCTGTTGACCACGATTCTTATTCTTGGAACCGGACCGGCAACCGCGAACCAACCCGATCTACAAAAATAGCACGAAACGGTTCGACTGGAAACCCATTTTCTTCCCGGCTCAAGCGACTATACGAATGACGAAACTCATCTTCTTCCCTGCCCAGAACCTAACTTCTGCTCCTGTTCAACTGGTGGCTTCCTTTCTTACCCATGTTCGGTTACAGCTTTTTGTTTGTTGTTTAGAAAGGCGTGTTTGGGTAGTAGGTGGAGAAAAGCGTGTAACTAGGTGTGTAATGCAGTGGAGACTTCGATACATAAAAGATGAAATACCATCACATAGTTGAGTATATATATAAAGGGGAGTGTTCCTGTGAGACCGGTCTCACGGGAATAGTTGTGAGACCGGTGTCAAAACTATATATTTTTATTTTTTTTACAAACTTGAAAATCAATAGATTATGAACCTATAAACCAATTTCTACGATTTTTAAAGTTTTATAAATATTTTTTTTTTATTTTTGAAGTTAAGGGGCATTTTTCCAATTTTAAGTTTTATAAATATATTTTTTTTATTTTTGAAGTTTAGGGGCATTTTTGGAATTTTAAAAATTCCAAAAATGTCCCTAAACTTCAAAAATAAAAAAATTTATTTATAAAACTCTAAAAATTGTAAAAATTGGTTTATAGGTTCATAATCTATTGATTTTCAAGTCTGTAAAAAAATAAAAAAATAAAAAATATGATTTTGGGACCGATCTCATAGCTGATTTTGTGAGACTGGTCTCACAAAATCATAACCCATATATAAAATATAGGAATGATTAAAAGAATAGAGATAAATAATTAAAAATAATAAAATATATAAAGATAAATAATTGAAAAGGTAAAAGAATGATTGAAAAGAAAAAAAAATATAAGATGCAACTTTGGTTATTCGAATGTAACACTGTACACTTTTACAGTGATCCAAATACACCCTAACTATTAATTAGATATACCTTAACATAATTTTACATGTTAGAAATTGTTAAAATATTTTTAATTAATTAAAATATTCTAATAGTATAAAATATTTTTAAATAAAAAAATTAAGGAAGATGAAAGAAGATAATAATTAGAAATAAAGTAAAAATTTAATCGTATTTAGTGGAAGGTCTTGATTCTTCTTTCCGTTTCCTTTTCACCAACCAAACAGCAGTGTTTGAAACCCTCGATTGAGATATTTTTTTTAAATGATCAAAGTAGCCTGAGTTCGGTTCAAGCTCGCCAAACTAAGACAAATTGGTTCTCCCTCTTTTCACTATGTCGTTTGGTTTAAATGGTTGAATTGGTTCTCTACTTTATTTGAGAAGAGTTGAGATCAACTAAAATTTTAAATCAGTTTGGGTTGAACCATGATCTTATGCAAGTTAACTGAATTTCAATCCAATTATCTTGAACCATAGCTCAAATGAAAAACTAGTATAATTTTTTCTTTTATTATTTTCACTTTTATGCTATTGTGTTTTGTGAAAATTTCTCATGGATGCCAATTTTAGGTGTTCTTGATAATGGAGAAAATTCTTTCACTTTTTCTTACCCATTTTGGCACACATTTTGATATGATTATATATATTAACTACTTAATAATCTTCCTTTTGGCTATCATAATTTATATTTTTAATTATTATTTTATATTTTTTATATAAAAAGCTAAGGTATTTTATCTTCATTCACTTTATTTTTAATTATTACTTTATATCACACCACATCATTCTTCTTTTCCCTTATTTTTCCACGTTTCTTTTTTCACATATTTTCCCATTCCCGGAAGGCAACTTGAGGAATTTTTCACTCTTGATAAGAGAAATTCATAAAGTTTGTCAAACTTTATTCCAAATTTCATGCATAAGTCATATAGATTATACTCTAGCATTGTTGTACTATTGTTAGAGATGAGTAGTTTGTTGAGTTAGTTTTTAGTGGACCTACAATAGTGCTTCTTCTAATTATTATGAGGTTAATTAGATTATTCAATTGTGTTAAGTCACAATTAGTTTTATAGTTGTGTGACAAATGTACTATATATGTTCATTAGGCATTTTAGTGATGCTTTTCTCTTCACAGATGAATAGTTAGATCTAGCTAGATCTAATAGGTATAAAATTAAAAAATCAAGCAGGGATGACAAAAAGATAGCTACAAACCCATCTCTGATAGTTGGATGTTGATTGTAGTGGATAAGATGAAGACGCTTCTGTTGGTTGCTGTAGGGATAAAAAAGAGGATAATAATAGCACAAGCATACTTCTTTAGATTGTCTATCTTCCCTGAACTCCGATCTGCACACCAGTCACTCTCAACAATTCCAAGATAAATCACACAATGAGAAATGTCTCTATTCTTCAACTCAGATGGCTTAAATCTATCTAAGACCTCGTCCAATTCACTCTTCTCCTCAACCCATCCACAATGCTCCTTTTATAGATGTGAAGAGGCATGCTTGAATGGGTGGGAGTGTTTCCCCAAGAGATGCCGCCCCTCATGTTGAAAAGTCGCCCTTGAATGGGTTTTCAAAACTCGTCATGGGCGGTAATGTTTAACATCTCCCACTCATATATAATGGGCTTTGGAATATATATGAAAATTAAGGAAGATCTTAAATATCAATCATACAGCCAAATAGATCATATGACTGGCGAGTTAACCCTGCACTTTGGGAGCTCAACTATACACCTGTTAGGGATACTTAGAGGCTACGACCCTAAAAAAAATTACAAGTCGATCTACCTTAGACTGATTTTATTTCACATTATTGTTCAAGCATTTTCAATCCCTCATATAATGTTGAGCATATGCGCATATGTACCATGTATTCACAATCATACCAAAATATGATTGTTTAGCCAGAGAATCACATTTAGATCCCAATGTAAACAGAATATTCAGTCTAACTTCTCAGATCATTTCTATCCATTCTAGCCAACTGCTTTTCCAACATGTCTCGTTAGGTCGTATTAATATAACCCTTTAATAAAATGTTAAGATAACAGACATTGAAGTATCGCTTTAAGATATATCAAGAAGTCCATTGAGGCTTCCCAGAAAGCTCATTTAGCCTTCAAAGAACTCATACAGTGAGGAAGTAAAATACTCTTTCTCACGTTTTTTACTTTTTGCATCTAGTAGATGTGATATGATACATGTTCTACAGTGGAGGCAATCTCTCAAAGAGTGTATGTTCATCTTAAACACCATACAGATCTTAGTTTATGAATACAGTTCTTCTAACTGTGCTTAAACTTAAGCCCGCTTGATAGTCGCCATTTTCAAGTGCTTATCAAGGTCTTACATTTGATTATCTTATAGGTATAGGATTACCAATAAAACCCTTGATCATGCAACTAATGATCTTAACTTGATTGTAAGTCAAGTCAATACAAGCTTAAGTCCAACACTCCCAAAGTGTGACAGATAAGTAGTCTCATCTTTGCACACTTCAAATGTCAAAGGTGATTGCCTATATGAATAGGTTAATCTCTTTATCCGTATGATATACATGTTTTATTTATGAATAAGCGTAACACTACAAATATAAACAATTGATTCCAAATCAAAATGTATTTATTTAGTATAATAATAAAAGAACAATATAATTGATGCAGTCAAGACCGACACAATCCTATGGATTTAATATGACCCTTAAACTCATCTTTTGTGATAGGTTTAGTCAAAGGATTGTATGGAGACATACTTAGGTATCACTAACTTTTGAGCTATGATGACTCTTACAAAATTATACTTGATGTCAATATGTTTGGTTCTACTATGATATCTAGAGTCCTTCGTATGTGCAATAGCCGCCTTGTTATCACAATATAAATATATAAGCCTGTCATTCCTAGATGCAATACGAACCTCCACAACCAAACTATTTTCTACTCTTATCGATGGCCTTTTTTGGCGCCAGTTGATGCCTCTGGTGATTGCTAGTGGCCGCCGCTGCCACGCCGCTTCGACTGGGCTTGGTGAAGTGGGCTTGGCGTTGGCTCTCTTTGATTGGGCCTAGTCTATGGGCTAATAACGGATTGGGCCTTAGTAGGCTAAGCCCAATGGGCTTCAGTCATGGGCCCACTGACCCATTTGGCCCAGTGGCTTCGGCTTGCAAAATTACAAAAATGCCTCTAACTTTACAAAATTTTAAAAAACACCCCCGACTTGTAGAAATTTGCATAAATACTTCTATTTTTTCAAAATTACAAAAAGACCTTAATCTTTTATAATATTTGCACTTTAACCCTAGGCCTTTTTGCAAATTATATAAATCATGGGGAGTAATCGGTAAAATTTCTATCTTCCTCCTACGAATTGTTAGGAAGCTCATCCAAAAAGAAATTTTCGTAAATCCTTACAGAGCCATTTTAAGCTTATTTTTCACATACAATATGTTGTTGGTTCATCTCGGAGAGCACTACATCGTGGTACCAACGGATCAACTAGAAATGGTTGATGAAAAATTTTACCATTTTTGAAAAAATTACAAATTTTACTTATTTAATTGTTAAAATGGCAAAATATATATTATCTCTTTCCTCTCAAGCCAAAGAATATATCTAACGGCTTTGATACCACTGTTAAGATACAAAAAGAGAATAACAATAGTGGAAGCATACCTCTTTAGCTCGCCTATCTCCCTTAAACTACGATTCACACACTAATTGCTCTCAACAAGTCCAAGACAAATAACATAATGAGAAATGCCTTTATTCCACAACCGAGATGACTTAGATCTATCTAAGACTTTGTCCAATCCACCCTTCTCCTCAACCCATCCACAATGCCCCTTTTAGATGCGTGAAGAAAAATGCTTGAATGGGTGAGAGCCTTTCCCCAAGAGACGTTTCCCCTCATGGTGAAAAGCCTCCTTGAATGGGTTTCCAAAACCTGTAATGTGTGACAACCGTTTAACAGTGAGTCATTGACATGTCCAGCCGAAGAATTAGGCAATCCCATTGATGATAAGATAAAATACAGCACCATCGAATGCAGAGAAATGAATATGAATTGCAGATAGACAATCATGGCATATGAAAGAGTTGCATGATGGATCAATTGATGTGGACGCCAACGGCAAGCAGCAATCCACAGCAGCAGCAGCAGCAGACCGACACTGCTCTGCCTCCGATGCCATGAAAACAACATGAAGAATATTAAAAATGCATAAACTATATATCATAGATGGGCCATGATTCAGTGCTGCCTGTCCCATTTTGGCGTATCATAAATAAATTTTTATGATAGAGAGGAAACTTGGCATTTTGCCTTAGAAATCTAGGTTCTTGCTGAAAAAAATACCCTAAGTAATATTGTTAATGTGCCACATTTAACAAGTATAAGAGAGATCAAACCTTATGCTGACCAATTCCCACCAATGCCCTTGCAAACTTAGTTCGACTTTACGACAAAGTGAAGGTAGTTCTTAGGCCAAAAATCAGACATATGCAACTACATCAAGTAGATATATGTCGCTGTCTATAAAAAGTAAAAAGAAAGGTAGTTACATTGACTTCATTATTCTTTAATCGGGTGAAAAGTCGCCGCTAATTTCAATTCATATTGGGTCACTGTCGGAAAATATCATCGGGTGTATGAACCCGTAACAAATTGGAAAAAAAAAAAAAAGGGTCGAAGCAATAAAGACAGAAGCAAAGAGGAGTCGTGTCCTTTTGTTTTACTTTTTTGCACGTGCACGAAGGAGCCATGGGAAAGCAATCAACCCTTCACATGAAATCTAGCCGCGTTTCTAGACAAAGAAAACCCTTCACATGAAATCTAGCCGCGTTTCATAGAAGCCCTTCTTTTTTTCAATTAGACTATAACACTGCCGATCATCAGTGAAAAGCAGAAGACATACTAACGCTGTCAAAAAATTAGTGACCCATAACAGAAAACATAATTAATTTTTAGAGAATTACTACGCAGACAGGTAAACTCATCGATGCCAACATTGAAAAACAAAAAGAATTACTCTTTTTTGGAAGGAATATGCTCTGTTTTAACATGTGTGATTACAGTTTGTATAGGACACATACCAGATGTTACATTGTAACCTTGTTGTCTCAGCAAACGAAATCGTAGTGCCCGAGCATCTAGCTCACCAATGCTTTCAAAATCATCACCAGTGTGGCTTTTATACAGCCTGTCCAAAGCCTCATCAATTTCCTTCTCGAAGTGATATGCCAAATCCAGGCGCGGGATGTCGTCAATCAATTCCATTTCTTGCATTGGCTGATCTTCCACCGTCTTCAGCAGCATCTTCACCTCCAGCTTCAGTTCTTCTATCCTTTCTTTGCATTTTGTATTTGTCATCTGGGCAAGTCCATGCGCAAATCATGATCAAATCAGGAATCCCGAGGCTACAGAACAAGCTGCTTAGCTTCCAAGGTGTGCTGCATGGTAATAAAGGTGCAACTTGCATTGGGCTAACCAAAACCTAAAATGTTCCGACCTAAATTCAGTTGGATTGGGTTTCTTTTTTTGGTTGCTAGAATCAATTTGGATTGAAAAATACAACCCCATTTAGAAATGGGGTTGGGCTGAATTGGGTTAGAGTGGCTGCAACGTAACTAATTAACTCAACCTTCCTTGCTTTTAATATAACTTAAAAAAATGTTCAATCCTTAACCTACCTCATGCATGTTGTTTGAAATAGTGTTGCAACTCAAAGCATAAGTCTACCTTTACTGCTCTTTTTTAAAATCTAACGCAGCCTTGCCTCTTCTTATAACATGTTAGTTCTTATTTATTTATTTTTAACATTAATATATAAAAATTAACTTTTATAAACATATTTACTCTAGTATTGATAGATTAAATAGGTCAAGTATGCAAGTATGAGATATTTAATCTAAATTGAAAACTCGAACCTAATTTGAATTCAAATCCAATTTTAAAAGTTTGTATTGACGGCAATCCAACTATATCTATGAATATGATTGGGTAGAAATTGCACAAAGAGAGTTAGAATTGACACTGACCAGATTTGCAGCAGTGCACAGAAATGATCAATTCCCCAAAATAAGCTCCAAAAGTGTGATACACGGCAAGAGACAGTAGAAAATGGCATGAATGGATCTATACAGTAGATATTTAACAAGGAATACAAGCTAGTTATGAAGCTCAAATTCATTTGGAGAGCATTTGGGTCCTCTGCTTCATGGGATTGTATGGAAATTAAAAATCTAATGAGCGATCAACAATTGCCACAATGAATTAAACCCTTGACATTATACGGAGGATGCATGTTATGTCAGAGCTTATATAGGAATTCTGGGTAATCCCAGGAACATTGAAATCAAGCCATACGGGCTGAGTGGATGCGACACTGGACTTGCTGGATAAATGTTACGGTGCAAACGAAATCTTTGATTGGCATCAGATACTTTCCCTCTCATTCCATACGCGCCAGAAACTCAACAGTGATCCTAATGAAATAAATTGACACAATGATGAGACACAGCCTCTGACAAAGGTTTTCCATGAACAGAGGCGTTAATATGGATCATACATCCGTTGCCATCCCCAGAGTTTTACATGAACATCATGATTGGACAGTTCCTCGAAGATGCAACGATGCTGGAGAATAAATCAGAAAATCAAAAAGCTATCATCGAATCAGAATAATAAAAATTGTATTGAAGAGTCCCCACTAACCATAAATAAAGGGAGGTAGATCCTGCTATTTTTTGGATAAAGCACTGATCATGCAGCGATGGATTCTCTGGCCCACAGCTAAGAATGAGAAATATTGACTACTTCACATCTGTTAGCTGCAGCTTGTACATCGTGAATCGGATCCGCAGAAGCTTTGGAGGGATGGGTCTTGGGACTGGAATGTCAATGGATTGAGATGGATTTTGCAAGGGAACGGTGGAGATCGGCTAGAATAACTGGGTCTCCGCAATGGACACCAGGACAACGCTTCTAAACCTTTCCTCTCTACCGTGCCTTTTTTGCGAGGATGAGAAAAATGATTCTCTAAGGCTGTAAATTTAGACCTACGGTTCACCTCACCCCGAACCCAAATGATATGAGTTGGGCCCCTAATTTCTTCAAACTAAATCCGAGTCTTATCATGTTTTGCTATGTTGGAAGGACAATTTCAAAATAAAATTAAATAAATTTGAAGCAATAATGTACAAGAACTTAGTTAAGGAGTTATTCAGCAGAACTGTTCAACGTCGGGCTGACATTTCTTCAATATTGTCTAATCTTTTTGTTTTCAAGCCAATTTATTACGAGCCAATGAGTTTTTATTAGCTGCAAATGAGTTTTTAAGATCCAAAGATAGTCAATTAAGCTTTGTTAGATTATAATCATGCTAAAGAATATGTTCAAATATTTGTGTTAATGAAATATTTGTGTTCATTGCAGCATTTGATACAATTGAAGTTCTACTTGCCATGGCTTCTGTCGAATAACGACCTTTTTATCAGCTTGATGTCCATAATGAAATTTTCTATTGAGGGGGAACAATTAGTTTGATCGAATTATTTCTACCGCAAGAAATATACACAATGCCTCCACCGGGTTATATATGAGAGGGAGACTAATCAGTATTTTGTCTCAACAAATCCATTTATGGCTTCAAAAAAGTCTCTAAAAATTCGTTCTTCAAGTTTTTTCAAGCCCTCAGATTTACATAATCAAAAGCTTATTAGTTATTATTTTATCATTGTGAAAATAATGATTATTCGCTTTTTATTCTAGTATACATTCATGTCATCATTATTAGTTGCTTTAAAAATTTTCCTTAGTCTATATTTTCATCCAAGATCTTGGAAAGCTTGGCATTGATGTGATCTTGTTTCTAGAGAGGAATTTATTTAAGTCAATGCAAATGTGCTTTAATTTTTCAAGCCAATATAAATATGTTTTGCCATTTTTTTGCTGATGTTTCTCTAGCGCTCGTCCTAGTTATTTTCCAATGGAACAAAATTTTAGATTTAAATTCTAAAGGTAATAGCCTTCATGATTCTGTATACTTGCATTGAAAGGTTTATTTCTTTTAACATGTTTATGCCATCCACATCTCAAGTTAACAGGTGCACCAACCAAGGAAATCGCATAAGAATGTCGCAATTTGCTTACTTTAGTGTTTAAGGGTGTGTTTGGTCATGTAAAAAGGTTGATTTTTTAAAAAACTTTTTTCATTTCTTTTTGCACACTTTTTAAATGTAATTCGATATTTTAACTATCTAATAATCGTTCTTTTCTCCATTATTACCTATTTTTTAATTATTATTTCACATTTTTTATGCAAAAAGTTTATCTATTTTATTTTTATTTATTTTATTTTTAATCATTACTTTCTATCACATCACATTACGTCCTCTGTTTTTTCTCATTTTTTTACGTTTTTTTTTCCACTGTCTTTCTGCCATTTCCAAATGCACCCTAAATGATATTCCAAAACAAGGTCTTTTCCTTTTAGCCAACACTACTAACCTTCGTTTTCAAGTTTTTTATGGCTTAGATTGGGCTAGCTTGCCAAAGATTAGACGTTCAACTATATTATGTGTTCCACTGTTCCTTGGTTCCAGCCTTGTTTCTCGAAAACCAGAAAACAAACAAACAATTGTGTTTTGATCTCTTGCTGAAGTACAATATAGAGTCAGGGCAATGATTACTTGCTAAATCACAGTGCTTAATTCGCTACTTTGCCCAATATCTTGATATCCCTCCTTTACTTATTCCCCATTTTTATGGCATGCAGCCAATTAGCATTACATATAGCTTCTGATTCGATCTTCCATGAAGGATTCATTGAGGACTTTTTCGCACTTCTCATGTCTCTACAACTTTTCAGGTGATGAACCTCTTCACCAAAGCTTTAGAAAAGGATTAATTTCCTCTCCCCTTTTCTTTTTAAAGAAAAGCTGAGCATTTTTAACCTTCAACCTCTTCACCAAAGCTTTAGAAAAGGATTAATTTCTTCTCCCTTTTTCTTTTTAAAGGCAAGCTGAGCTTTTTTAACCTTCAAACTCTTCACCAAAGCTTTTGAAAAGGATTAATTTCTTCTCCCCTTTTCTTTTTAAAGACAAGCTGAGCATTTTTAAACTTCAACCTCTTCACCAAAGCTTTAGAAAAGGATTAATTTCTTCTCCCTTTTTCTTTTTAAAGACAAGCTGAGCATTTTTAACCTTCACACTCCAACTTGAGGAGCAGTATTATGCACAAGATTTTCACTCAAAATTATGTGCGAGATACCCTCTCAAGATTTTCTCTGCAAATAAGATTTCCTTTTCAATAATTTCCACTCATTTTCCTTGTAACATATTCTGGCACATGTTTCTCAAAGTTGTAAAGATTTGTGCATAAATTGCAATCAGATTAATGAAAATACAACAACACATTTATTTTCTATGATCATTATTTTCTTATATGCCATTTTGTTACATAAGTTCTTTTACCTGAGATTTGCTGTAAAAAAGTCGTGTATTTACATTATTTTCAAAGGGGAAACGGATGAAGTGGCAATGATGCAATGCGTTCCTGGGTCAATCCGGAGGAATTAGTATAACTATCACCATTTCCATCATGCTGGCGAGGTTGAGCGACGGCATAGGGATAGACTTGGGGAATGGGGTGGGCCTGAGGCATGACTGGTTGATGTCTTTCCAAGCTATGGAAACCAATCTCCGTAGTGCCTCGCATGCCACTTCTTCTGTTGTTCCATGCTCTTGCATGTAGCATTCGACCCCTGATGCATTGTCCCCTCTTTCTTTTTCGACCTCGAAATGTTATAAAACCAAAATGTCAAGCCAAAGCTGTGAGTTCATTTTAAAAACTAGAGAAACTATGGAATATAGATACAACATGTGCTTGCCAATCATGGCTACACTGTGGATGTCTTCTTTCGGTAATTGATTAAACTCAACCAAATTCATATATTATACAGATGGAATGTGAATTTTACTTATCAAACCTTGTCTGTTTGAATATCATCCATGATACGGGCGCTGTAGACCGCACGATCTGCGGTAAGCTAAGAACCCATTCGAAAGCCTCCTTGGAGGCCACATCTCCTAGGCCAACTAAGGCTTGAGCAGCTAGCATTGGATATCCACTGCTTTTGATTGAGTTCTCCAAGTATTCTAGCATGAAACCCCTTCCATTCGGCATCAAACCTTAGCATACAACATTCTGTCTCTTCCATTTTAGCCTGAAACCGTTGTCTCTTCCATTCTAGCCTGAAACCCCTTCCATTCAGCCAGCAAATCCAGTCGTGCCATCTTTCCCTTCCATTCCAGGCTTCTAGCAAACTGGTCCCTCTTCTGTCTAGGCTTCTAGTGAATCTAGTGAGGAATTGGTGAGGGATCGTTCTTTTAAGTTCAAATTTGGTGAAATTGTTGCTGATGTTGTTTTCTTTTTCCTTGAAACATTAAAATTTTAAGGCAGAATGGTAATCTTAGCTCTAAAAATCCAAAATGTGCTTGTTAGTTAATAAACTAACAGGTATCCAAGGTAATTCATTGGTAATCTTAAAGATAGATGTGTTTAGCAAGTTGCATTTGAATAGGGTTGTGTTCAACAAGTTGCATTTTGAATTTTTATAATACTTATGAATTTTTCTACTGAGTTATTATTTACATGCTTTAATTTATTATGCATGTGTTTGAAATGTATTTGTAGGAATGTTTTCATTATCCAATATGGAGGATGTTAACGAAGTGAAATTGAGTTTGAAAAATGTAAATGTGGACTATGTGGTAAATTTGGAAGAAAATTGTTGACCCAAGCTTGATCCAATTTCAACCCAAATTCTAAAAGATATATTTAGGGTTTGGATAAGGTCAACCCGACCCATCATATATGTAAGATTAAATATGAGTTTTTAGAGATATAGTTAAGATTTGGACAGTCTCAACCCTACCTGAACCAACTTATTTACACCCCTGTTTACTCATTCGACCGACCGTCATCATTGTGCTCCACCTCTAGTGTCGGCTAGTCTAGGCTTCGTTCCGCTTGGGCTTGGCCTGCAGGCCTGCTGATCTAGGCCTGGCACCTCTTGCTAGGCTCCTATCCTAGCCGCTGGGCACTGGGTCGGTTCAGCATTGGGCCCGTCCGTCTACGTGTGAACAAAAGGGAGATGAGGAAAAATTCCATCTGCTAGAATTTCCAGCGTGGTCCACTCCATGGACGGCTGGATTTCTCCAGCGTAGAACCCACACTAAGGCTGAATTTCCAACGGGGTCCATCCACCCAATGGTTGAAAATTTTCAGCGATTTAATCCCGTCTACACTTTATTCCAGTGGACAGTACGCATTACTCCAATCAGAGTTCCCAATGGGATCTCTAACCATATGCAATCGTTGGACGTCATGCAAGCCATGCATGTTGCACGTCATGCAATCCATCAACTGGACTCCTAACCAGTTACATATTTCCATGCAAATCTAATGGTCCGTAGGTTTTAACAACGGATTTTTAAAGGAACTGTTCGCCGGAACACAATCTGAGCAAATCCCATGTCTCAAAAATATTTTTGGGCCGTTGGAATATTGAATCATGTGGTCATCATCCCATTGCCCAAACCAAAGTACCATTCTCACCTGTCCAAATCGTTTTTCAACTAACTGGATTTTCAAATGTATGGACGTCGTTTAGTAATCCACAAATATTCAACTAATGCTTAATTTCTATAGATATGGAATCCAAATGAGAACTGCCATTCCACAGCCAGCTTCCAATCTCCAAATCCACTAGCCAATCCATGGTTTCAAACTGAAACCGATGTCCCTACTTGCATTTCAGTCAGCAACCATGTGCCACATAGGTACGTTAATTCCACCAACTTAACAGCTCTCCGTTAGCATCACAGCCAAGTCGCTGCTGCCATGGTGGAACCCACGTCCTCACAAATGCACAAGCCACCCAAATATAAATAAAATATTTATAAATAATCTATTCATGGCAAGAAAATAAAATCGAATCTTTCAGCAACGTTGCCATCAGAAAAACAATGGCAATTTCATTGGTCGTTGTTTGATCAATGGTTTCTAAAATGTTGGATTTGCCTGAGGATTGGAGTTACGTTTGTATCTCTTCAGCTTTTGTGGAAAACATGGTCATTAGTCAGAAGAGCTAAAGTGAGAAGAGCTAAAGTGAGATTAATTTGTATACATACGGCCTCTTTGGAGTAGCGTACGCAGTAGGATCTTCCCTCGTCAGTGGTCTTCTCCCCAATCTCTTTAACAACATCATCAACTGCATGGAAGCACACCTGCATGTATTCTGGCAGCTGATCAATGGCCCCAATCTCCCACCTGAAAATCCAACCATCCATTTCCCTCATCACTAGATTATATATTTTATGTTATCGATCATAATATTCTACCTTCAATAATTAGTGGCACAACTTGGCGGGCTCAGGTCTGGTAAATGCATGGCCCATGATGTATCTTGATTTTGGCATAGGTTTACCAGACCTTGTCCAACCCTGCACACAACCGACGTAGCCCTAGCTGCACCCATACTGTGTTTGCACTTTAAACGCTTCCGCGATTCGGGTTGGGAGTCAGGTATTATTTTTTACTTTTAATTATAGTATAATTACATTCTATAAAAAGGAAAAAGGAAATATAATTTTGTATTAAATTAAAAATTTCTAGTATAGACTTGGATTAGATTTAGGCAGGGATGCAAATCAGAGCCGGCCGGATTGGATTTTCATTTTTCAGCACCGGGACATGGGGACATGGGCTTGGGGTGCTCAAATTTAGGGTCCCTTTGAAAATTGGAAAAAGAATTAAAAAAGAAAATGAAAAGTAAAAGCTCCAAAGGTGTAGGAAAATAAATGATAGAATTTAATAAAATAATGATTGAAAATAAAGTGGATAAAAATCAAATAGACATATTTTTAGATAAGCAGATGGGAAGTAATAATTATAAATGTATACAATAATGAGAGAAGTAGAATTGTTAGGATAAGTAAATATAAAATCAATTAAAACAAAGTAAAAAAAAGAAGAAAAATAGAATTGTTATCTCATTTTCTTGCTACCAAATAGAATCTTAGGTTTTGTTTGAGAATGAGGAAATTAAATAGGTAGAAAAAGAACAGATATAAAAATGTTAAAAAAAGGAAAATAATGTGATGTAATAAAGGGTAATGAAAATAGATAAAGTGGAGAAGGACAAATAGATAAGCTTTTTGTGTGAAAAGAAAAAAATGCTAACTAAAAATGTAAATAAAAATGAAAAAGAATAATTAAGTAATCAAAATGTCAAATCATATTAAAGAAAAAAGAGTGAAAATTTTTTCTATTATTTTTTCTTCATCATCAAATGCAGCCTTAAGTTAAAATTATATTTTGCATAGGTTGATTTAAACTAGTGTTATCAAAATCGAACTGGACCAGTTTGTCGAACCAGTTTAACCGTGAATCAGTCCTTTGACCGGTTCGAACTAGCCTAGTTTAATTTAATAATATTTTTTTTACTTATAATATTTTTAATAAAACTAATTAATTAATTAAAGTAATATAATATTATAATAAAATATCTATATATTTAGATTAATATATATTATTTAAATTTTTTAAAATTATATTGTATTATTTTTAAAATATTTTTTAAAAATAAAAAAATAGTTAATTCGATTGAACCAGCTGATCAAACTGGCTGAACCATTAACTAGATATCTAACTATTTCAACCACTAGTCCAATTCTCATAACACTAATTTAAACCATGTCGGAGCAAGTTGCTTCACCTTGTAAAGACATTGCTCACCTCAAGTTGATAAAATTAATAATCAATGAGAATTAGGATGTTATTCGGGGTGAAAATTTATATAAGATATAAATTAAAGAGTACTCTTGCATCACTATCAGTTGAATGTAGATTACCATTTTTTCTACTCCAACTATCCTTATTTCATGAATATTTGTCACCGTAGGCCATTACGAATTTTCATTATTGTCTACTATTTAATATTTCTTGAGTAGATAACCGATGGGAAGAGTTGTTTACTTTATATAAACATGCAAACTTCTTAATTTGTTGCATAAGATGATGTAAATGGGAGGATTTTATGTAATAGAAACCTTTCAATTACTTGTGTGAATGACTTGAGCTCTTCCAGCGTACAATAGACATCATATATGTCATCTAGAACCGATGCTATGGATATGAGTTTTGTTACTGATATTCTACAAAATGAGTACTGCGGCTCAAAGAAAACACGGAGTATCCAAAAATAGCACTTCACCAGACGATCCCTAGCAAACGGCAGCTTTGTCCTGAAATCCACGGTTCTCCACCACCTGCCACCAGTGAATTATATATTCTTAACATCGATTAGACTGAAAATTCAAAAATTATAAATGGAAAGTACTGCTAATGTATGATAAATACTGATAAAAGTTAAAATCAGCATCTTGATTGCATAAATTTAGTTGAAACCTATTCAGTATGATTTTTTTAAGAAACATTTACATTTTTTTGGGTATATTGGTAGCCTTCAAATAAAAGCTACTTTAAATAATTGATAATACGCTAGGATTTGATTTAAGGTTGGTTAGGAAACACTCTTCTTTTTTATTGTTTGGCACTTATAAATAATTGTAGTAGCAGTATTTTGAGTTAAGGTGATTGATAATGAATTAAATATTTAAAATTTTCTTTTAACATGAATTTCAGCATTGGGTGAAAGGACCTTTTCAAGTTGATTTGTGATCAGTCATTTTTAGTGATCTGTTATACTTGAGGCACTCATTTAAGTCACCGTATGCATTTATTAAAATTACCTCGAGAGTTGCTGTAGCTCATTTCGGTGTAATAGCTGAAGCATATTGAAATCCAAATTTGGCAAGCTCCAAAAGCACATTGCTGTGGGATTCCCACTGTTGGTACAAGGATATGAAATGCCTTGTCTCTAGGCGTGGCATGCTCCTGTGAAGTGGAAGCTCTAGGGCATGGCGAACCTGCGTTTCAAGAGGAGATCCAAGCTTATCCGCCATGGCAGCTGTGAGGTTTTTGCTAGCGAAAGCTGTGGCGTCTTCCAGTTTTTGCTCTCCTTGCGTGCCCAAATGTGCTGCCTCGTACAAGCTTAACAAACCCTTCACATTTGCGCACAAACTGAGTTTGAAGTTGCCATCCTTGTCCTGGAACTTTCTGAATACCTCTGCTCATCAAACAAGTCATCTTTATGAGAGATCAACCATCCACCCAATCGGTTTTAAAATGATGCACTTGCATTAATTCTACTTGCTTGATGATAATTTGACAAATCATCTAAATATTATATCTTGAAATGTTGAACGTGGATAGTTATTATTCCAAATCTTAATATATATGCTTCGTAACTCGATGAAATAATTACAAAGTTATTATGGGCCCAAAATGGGCTGCATCACGCACCTACATAATTGAATCATAACTCTCTCTTAAAAAGCAACCTACAACTTTAGACAAATGACACTTCAAGCATCAGTTTAGACCAGAAGACATGGTAAATCTAATCAGAAATTAGTGATCCAACAGAAAACATAATGATTTTTTTCGAGAAATACTAATTATTAGATAGATTAAAAATCTAAATGTATGCTCCCACATACTAGATAACACATAACCGCTAGATCAATCCAAGCCAATAATAATTGAAAAAAAAACAATTAGGAATTGCTTTTCCGAAGGAAGAATATGCTTTCTTTTATGACATGTACGATATATACCAGTTTGGACGACACATACCGGATGAAACTTTGTAACCTTGTTGTCTCAGCAAACGAAAGCGTAGTGCCAGAGCATCTAGTTCATCATTGCCTTCAAAATCCTTACTAGAGTGGAATTTATACATCCTGTCTAACGCCTCATCAATTTCCTTCTCGAAGTGGTATGCCAAACCCAGGCGTTGGGTTTCGTCAATCAATTTCATTTCTTGCACTGGCTGACCTTCCACCGTCTTCAGCAACCTCTTCACCTCCAGCTTCATTTCTTCTATCCCTTCCTTGCTCTTTATAGTTGTTAGCTGAGCGAGCCCATTCCAAATTATGATCAAATCAGGTATCTCCAATGCAATGATTTTTCAAAGTGTTATCAAAACTGGATCGGTGATTATACCCATCAAGTGTTTGGTTCAAGGTTTGACCAGTTTGAGTAACGATATGATATAATAGAATAGAAAGTGTTAGAAGGAGCGGAGTCTTGCTACGGATCCTAGCTATTACACCCAACCAAGCAATACCTTAAAGTGTATAATATAAAAGAGGGTGTTATAATAAAGACAGTGTAATAGGATGTGAAATCTCACGCCCTTAAGCTTTTGTCTGGCATCCTATGTATGCAGTATGCAATATAACGCGTGTCAACAGTTGTAATGATCATATCACAAAAATTGAAGCTGCTCAGCTCTCAAAGTGTGCTACTCAGAAAGAGAGAAACTAGCTGTTTTACATGAAACAATGCCTGCATGCTTATAAATTTACACTAGCAAAGGGGTTCAAAAATCCTTTGGGGAGCATTTAGGTCCTTTGCTTCATGTGATTGCGTGAAACTTAAAATGTAGTGTGTGATGAACAAATGCCAGAATCAAGCAATCGTGGCAAACACTTAGGTGGTGCATGATCACTTCAACTGCCACTAACCAAGTCATCTTGAGGGGCTGTGATAAAGCAATCACCCCAGATACTCGGCTGATAATTAGCAGATTTG
>JAYJMB010073006.1:0-23579 GCA_036873735.1 Pouteria campechiana | reverse complement strand
CTTTCTGTAATGCCATGGTTGGAGATACCATTCAGGAAGCAATAAAGGGAGGTCGAGACTGCACAATAGAGATTGGTTGGCTCCTAAAATGCCTAACTATCGAATATGCCACCTTTAAATTTCCTCGTTTAATAAAATCATTTAAATAACCAACCATTACATGGTCTCGGGAAATATAAGTTCTGTATTTAAAAACGTTGTTGTTGTCCTGTGTATTTGGCTTTTGCAGTGGAAAAATATTGTAAGTGTTAAGTCATGATTCTTTTGGCATATACTTAATTTAAATGAAGTTATACTTTGGCTTTCAGATCATGTGGTTTTGTTGTGTTTGTGAAATAACCAAGTCAATGTTTTAATACTCATGTGGTAGGCTGTGGAAAGAAGGTAAAAGAGCAGAGATGACAATTAAAGTTTTAGAAGTTAATCATTAGAATATTTGATGTACTCATCCACGCTTGTTGGTCTTTCATAATTTGTTGGATGGAAAAGGTGTCAATCATGTATGAATAAAGTCAAAACAAATTGGAATTAATGATGGAAAAAGTAATGCTGTTAAGCCTTAGAAAATGAAAATTTTCTTTGCTTTTCTACTCCAGCCAACCAATATGTTTGGCAGGTTTTAGAAAATCACCAATGCATTGAAAAATCTTGGTGAAAAGTATGAATTGCCAAAATTAGTCAAGCAGATTCTCAGATCACTACCAAAGTAGTAAATAACCAAGGTGACTATCATCCGAGAAGCAAAAGACCTAGTCAAAATGACTAAGGAAAAACTCATGGAGTCTTTCATGACCCATGAAGTCCAAATAAGGCAAAAAACACTTGAAGAACCACTTGGAGGCAAACTAGCTATTGCCTAAGAACTAAGAAGACGATGCCAATAAGGATGATGCATCCTTCAAAGGAGAGGGTGATATCAATGACAAAATGGTCATGCTAACCAAAAGATTTAAAACTTTGATGAAAAAGAAGAAGATTGGAGGAAGTTCCAACACCTTCAAAGGCAAAGATAGAAAGAAGAATATGCCATCTTAATACAACTACAAAAAGCATGGGCACATATAGTATGATTGCCTTAATCCTGATAGACATAAAAAGAAATTAAAAGAATCAAAGAGAATATCAATCTTACTTTGAAAAGAAAAATAATAATAGTCGTAATAATAATAGAAGTGGCAAAATATTTGAAAAGAAGAAGCTGATGACATCATGAGAACTCATTGAAGGCATATTGAATAAAAGCTCTAGTGAAGTAGAAGAGCAGACTCAACATGAAGCACAAATCATTGTAATCTCTCCCAACATAAGAGATTAAGAAGACTTTTATACCTAGATAAGCTTCACGACATTACACGATGATGAGGTAATCTCTTAAAATGACTTTCACGATCTTTAAGAGATCTTCAATGAATTGTATTTAGATTTCAAAGCCCTAAAAGCTATGTATATAGAAAATATGAAGAAGCTAAGCAAGGCAAGAGATAAATGCTCCAAACTACAAATTGAGGATAACAAGCTCAAAATAAATCAATCAACTCTTAAAGAGCTTGAGCTCATCAAGGTTGAGAACATTACTTTGAAAAAGATCTTGACTGCCACCTTAATGAATCTAAAACCAAAAGTAAAAGGTGAAAAAACAAATAGAAAAAGAAAAATAATGCAGTTAGAAAAAAATCTAGAACCAAATAAGCAGTCAAACAAATTTGGGTTTCAAAATTAGTTGCATTGAGGGTACATGCAATTCATTCTAATCCTAGAAAAGTTGTGGCTCGTAAGAAGTAATGAATATTTTTTGCTACTAACCCCTCTTTCCCAAATGGGTACCAAAACATAATACTTAAATCTATCTTTGCAGGTGTACTTGAGAGTCACAAGAAACAACACGTGGTATATTGACAGTGGTTGCTTAAGGCACATGGCAGGGGAAAGGGACTTATTCATGGATTTAAAAGCCAAAGCTAGTAGAACAATTACTGTTAGAGATTATGGAAAAGGTAGAGTGGTTGAAATTGGTAAGGTTGGTCAACCACTCTATTACTATATTTGATATCTTATTAGTAAAAGCATTGAAATATAACTTTTTAAGCGTTAATAAGTTTTGTGAGAAAGGTTATAAGGCTATGTTTGAATCTTATTTTATTCTATAGTTGATTCTTGTAATTTTGTTGTAGTTTATAGCAAGAGGTATAGAAATGTATATTTGGTTGATCTATATAAAATTAAGGCTAAATGTCTCATTACAAGTAATGATTCTTTGGTGTGGCATAAAAGGTTAGGTCATGCTTATAAATATTTAATAGAAAAAATGTATAAAAAAGATTTAGTTGTTGACTTAACCAAATTGAAATTTGATAAGGACCAATTATGTGATACTTGCTTAAGAAATAAACAAGTGAGAGAATCCTTTAAACCTCGAAAGGAAGTATACACAATTAGGCCACTTTAGTTGCTACATATAAATTTGGTTGGACCAACAAGAATTAGATGCCTAGAAGGAAAATATTATGCATATATAATTACGGATGATTATTCATGATTCACATGAATAATATCTCTAACATTTAAAGATAAAGTTTTTTCATTCTTTAAAATATTTACCAAACATGTGCAGAATGAACGAAACATTTATATCATTGTTATTCAAAGTGATCATAATAGAGAATTTCAAAATCATTGATTCGTAACTGTTTGTAAAACAAATGACATTCTTCACTCATTTTTTGCACCAAGAATACTTTAACGAAATAGATTTGTTAAAAGAAAGAATAAAACTTTACAAGATATGACCCAAAAGTATGTTGAGTAAGTATCATTTGCTACAATACTTCTGGGCTAAGGCGATAAACAATGCATGTTATATTGGTAACCACTTTTATATCAGACCTTTATTTAACAAAACTTCATTTGAGTTATATTATGGTAGAAAATTTAAACTTTAATAATGCAATGGAAAATTTAGGTAAATTTGATGAAAATCTTACAAAGGTATTTTCCTTGAATATTTTATTGCAAGTAAGGCATTTAGAGTTTACAATAAAAGAACCATAAATGTAGAAGAGTCATTTTATATTATATTTGATGAGAACATTAACCTCGTGAAGAGGCATAGCGATTTTGATAATGAAATAGAAGAATTGAAAAACTTTGTGGAGAAAATAAAGTTAAAAAGTCAAAAAAAGACACTTCACAACTAGAGCAAAAGATGCATGAAGTAGAAATCCAAGTTGAATATTAAAATGACCCATCCACATTTGAAGTAAAAAAGGAAGGTAATGATTTTTTACCTAGAAATTGGAGGTTCATGCATGCTTATCCTAAAAATTAGGTACTTATTGATGTGTATGATAAAGTTGGGTTTAGATCTTCTTATTACTAAATATGTGGTAGTTTTGCTTTAATCTCACAATTAGAGCCAACATACATAAATCAAACTTTGGAATATAAAAATTGTGTTATGGCGATGGAAGAAGAGTTAGACCAATTTAAACAAAATGAAGTATAGACTTTAGTTTTATTGGTACCAAATGGGTCTTTAAGAATAAATTAGACAAATTAGGAATTTTAGTAAGAAATACGGCAAGACTTGTAGCAAAGGTTATTGCTTGGAAGAATTATATGGCCCCATTGCTAAGATTGAAGTCATTAGAATGCCTTTTGTGTTTGCATCTTATATGAATTCTAAGCATTTCCAAATGAATGTCAAGAATGCATTTTTAATGAATTCGTTAATGAAGAAGTGTATATTAAATAATCCCTTGGGTTTGAAAAACCACATGGTCTAAATCATGTATTTAAATTTAAAAAAGCCCTCTATGGCTTGAAATAAGCTCCTAGGATAGAATATAAGAGGCTTTGCAAATTTCTATCAGAAAATGATTTTTTAAGGAATAAAGTAGACACTATATTATTCATTAAGCATGACATGAAAGACATCTAGATAGTGTAAAATTATTTTGACGATATTATTTTTGGAGTAAGCAATGAAAGCCTATGACCATACCTATGAGCACATCTATAAAGATGGATAAAGATGAACAATATAAACATATACACCAAAAATTTTACAGGTGTATGATAGATTCATTATTATATTTGATTGTAAATAGGCCAAATATCATGTTTATTGTTATATGTGTGCTAGACTTTAGTCATGTTCTAGAGAATTATATCTTATTATTGTAAAATGCATCTTTAGGTACCTTTTAGATACACTATGCTTAGGCTTATTATATCCAAAAGGATTAAACTATAAGTTAGTAGGGTAGTCAAATACAAATTTTGTTATATATAAAGTAGTTAGGAAGAGTATCTCTTACACCTGCTAGTTTTTTTGAAGCATGATTTATTATGATTTTCAAAGAGGCAGACTTTTGTAGCATTATCAATTGCTAAAACTTAATAATTATAGTTGACAGTTATTGTGCTCAGATTCTACTGATAAAGCAACAAATCAGGGACTATGGTGTTACTTTTCTTTTCTTAATACCCACAATTGGTCCCTTCATAAATGGTAGCTCAAGAGGACAAGCTGGGGGGAGGTTGGTAAATTGAACTTTATAAACTTTTGGTCAAAACAAAGTAAGTATGCTTAAAAGGAAGTAAGAGAGATCACAAAGCAAAATGCACAATATTTTATAGTGTTTCAGCCCGAGTTGGATCCTATTCCACTTTTCTAAGATAGTTTCTCTACTATTATCTTAGGTTCCACCAATCACAACATAATCCGACACCATGGTTGATTTTTCAAAATTTACCAATAAACTCTTTATAAGCACTGCAAGTTTCTCTACTTGCAGATACAAAATTCAAAATTCAACATTGCAAGCTCCTTATTGAAATCAAATAAATAGGAAGATTTGTACAGAGATATGTCTCTTACTTAGACAAAGTTGCACATAATATAAATCAAAACAATAAAAAGATTAATCAATGAAACACAGAATTTTGCTCGAGTCAGAGTTGATGCATAAGGAGTAGAAACTTTTTGGAAGAAACTTGTATTTTTTGTAAATGCATGAGTTTTGGCTTTTTAAATATCTAACTTCTTTCTCTTGTGTCTTGATCTTCTATTTATAGATTTTGTAAGAAATTATAGTTGTTGCGAGTGATCCAGTTGTAATTTCAATCATTTTCAATGGCTTGCAATCCATTTAATAAAAAAGGTTGACAGTGGTGCCTGCAGACTTCTATAGATGAGGTCTAGAACTTTGTAGGTCAGGTGAAGCTATCAGTGACTACGACATTTAATGCATACCTCTGAATTATATCCTCTGTAAGCTGCCGAGATAGGACATGTCTTTTTAGAAACTCCTTCAAAGCTTTGTAGATCAATTCTTTTCCTCTGTAGTTTTTTTTATAGGGCCTAATAGTTCCAACTACCACCAGTGGCTAGTTTTTGCATACCTTTGAAGGTTGAGTTCTCCTTTGCAGATACCTTTGAAGACTAGATTTAACTTAGTCACTTTTCTAGGGTATTTTAGAAACCTTTATAGAGGAAAAGCTCTCTTTTAAGCTATCCTCTATACTACAAAAACTTAGTTTTTCTTTGCATTTACTCATTTTTTTCCTTACTCATTTTGTGATATACATGAGTTAATAAATTAAGTTCTTGGGCTATATCACCTTAAATTTGGTTTCCTTGTGTTTTTCTTTAGTATTACGATTTTATTTTGCAACACTTGGAAATAAAATTATTATTATCTTTTTCTTTACTCATGCGTTTGCTCATCATCAAAATTTTAGCATTTGTATTCATTCATCATTGAAATTAAGCTAATTAAAAGTTTAGTCTAACAAACACTAACGCCATAAATTTAACCAAAAATCCAGTATTACGTTCAAGAACTAAGCATATGGAGGTGAGACACCATTTCACAAGGGACCATGTTCAAAATCACAATATATGTCTTAAATTCATGCTCTATGATGAACACTTAGCTGATATTTTGACTAAAACTACTCTTTGAAGAGAAATTTTATAGAATTAGAAGGGAGCTTAGTGTATTAGATTGATGTACTTGAATTGCATATCATAGAGTGCTTGACTGTATATGCAAAATACCTAGTTTCATAACTTTTAAGTTTTTTGAATAAATCTTAATGCATAAGAAATGGTCAAGTACGCTTATTATTAACTTATGCCATTTTACATTTTTGAATTTTTGGAATCAATGCAAAATCATTCTTGAAATGTGAAATTTCAAATTCCTTAGTGTTTCCTTTGTTTTTGACTGCATTAGAATTAATAGAGGAACCAACAAATATATTGAGAGACCTTTGTTGGAGTCTCTGAAGTCATTTTAGGTGACGGAGGAAACCTCGTACTTGATAGAAGAATCAATAGACCTCTATCAAAATTGCTAGAATAAAGCTATGCACCAACAGAGTTTTTTTTTTTCCTGACAAAAGAATTCACAAATATCTATGAGAGTTTTTGCTTGGGCAAGCTTGTGTTATTATAGGAAGCGAAATTTTTGACAAAGGATTCCACAGGCATCTGTAAGCCAAAATATGCCTCAACACTTCACAGTCCTACTCATTTTCATCTATTTAACTTTAAAAGATTTAATATACTTCATTCTCAATTCATTTCAAGTACTCCACCTTCCTTCTTCTTCCCCGAGACCCTCTCGAATCTCCTCCTTCTTGTTAGAATTCTTTTCAACCCAAAATTGTTCCTAAACCCAAATAGAAGATGGCGAGAGTCACGGTGCTAAATAACACAATCTTGACACCATCCAAGGTAGGTGGAAAAAGGAAAAGAAAGGGGAAATAAAGAGCAAGAAGTGCAAAGTAAGAAAAAGAAGCCGACAATTTGAATATAGTTTTCAAGGTATTTTTCAATTAGAAAATATTTGCCTATGAACATTTGAAGAGCATGTATGATGAGAAAAAGGTAATCAAGGGTAGAGTTTTTGACCTCAATATTTTTGGCAAAGAAAGTAGTGGATGGAATCTACCAATCAGTAGATAGTTGAAGTTTTAAGGGTGGAAACCCATTCTTGAATATCAGGAGCTGGTGTATCCTAAAAGGCTGCACATTTTAATAAGCAATTACAACCATGAAACCAAGAAAACTATGATATGAAAGACAAAAATTAATCCTAGTCTTGCAAGCATTAGGAATACTTTTGGTTTACATTTTGAAGAAAGCCAAGAAGAGATTTCATGGCTTGAAAATAAAACTAAGTTATCTTTCGAAGTGGCTAGGGTAGAAATTTCAGAAAAAAAGTATTTCTTCATGTCAAGCATCTATATTTAGATATGAAACTGATCAAAAATATTATCTACAACAATATCTAACTAAAGGTAGGAAGCACAGATCAAGTTCAGTAGATGTATAGATCAAGTTCCAGAAAAAGAGGCTCTAATAAAAAAAAAATAGGTTCAAGATAGACATTAGCCACGTTATGTTTGAGCACCTATCCATGATGAAGATCAATCCCAAGTTTCATCTTTTATATGGGATGTACTTCACCAAGTTCATAAAAAACTACAACATGGGTGTAAAGGATGCATATGTAAAACAAGTAAAGAAGAAAGACTTAATAAATGAATCCACAATTAAGAAAATGGGGTTTAGATTGACTACGAGTAGGTTGGATTATAGATAAAGGAAAAGGAAGAACTAAGTCATCCATAGAAAAAAGAGAAGAGAGAGAATAAGAAAGAAGAGAAGAAGCTGATTCTCTTCTCAGTGGTGTGATGCAGAAACTTAAGGAACACCTTTTTTCAAAGAGTAAAGCAAGAAGAAGAAGAAAATGAAGCAAACATCAAAGCAGCTCATATAGCCTCACAACCCTCTCCCCATTTGAAACGAAAACCCTATCAATCTATAACCCTAACTTCTCTCAAAGCTTTCATCTCAAACCAAGTCTCTGCCCACCAAGCATAAATGAATACTAGAACGAAAACCTTAGAAATCTATATAGCCACAAGCCTACCTCTCCTAACTCCTAGGGTTGATCAACTTGAGGAAAATTCCAGCCTCAAGCTTGATATAATTATCTCCCTCATAGAATCTACCCAACCATCTCATCCTCCCTCAATTACCATAAGAAAATTGAAAGGAATTGTAATTCAATTACCTTATCATTCATCTTCATCTAAACCATTTCTCTTCTAAAACTATTCTCCCAGGATTCCATCTCCTATTGTCCCCTCTAATCCAGACCCAAACACCAACCCCTCTAGCTCCGCCAAACTAATTCAATAAGTTGCCCAAGTTGTCGACTTAACACCTTAAGCTCAACAACTTGAACCTAAAATCTCCATTCACACAGAACCCTTAAGACACCATGCCTCAAACCATACCAATCCTGTTCTCCAAGATTGAAATGTTAGTCACACTCACTTGGCTACCCTACCACAAGCCATAGCTCATGACCTTCTACAACTCTTGCTACTTCAGCAATACATGCTGAAGAAGGAATTGGGGATTCAAAGGCCAACTCATTCCCCACACCTTTGCCCTCATCATAATCTAAAATCGAGACCTCATCTTCCAAACAAATGCCTCCAACCAACATCCTCTCTTTAACTTCAATGATCCACCTCTAGTGCCACTTCCTCTTCTTCGCCACCTCCCTTACCACCCAAGCATTCCTCATTCATCCAACTTTCCTCTTTATCTATCTCAAAATCATCCTCTAGATACCCTTCCCCTGGACCTTTTATCCAACTCAAAAGAGAAACTTCTGTCCCAAAACCTACTCTAGAATCTTTCAAAATCATCTACATGACACTAGAAGAATTTACTACCAAAATGCAAGCCAACCTAAATGTCATCCAAAGGACCATAGAAAACATAAAAGAAAACTGCTCAACCTAAACAACCCAGAAAACCCAGACAAGTAAAGTTGCAATGCCTCTCTCAAACCTAAACCATGTAGGAAGCCCAAATTTGGTAAACATCCCATTGTCAAAGCCTATGAGACCTCCACTAAACTCAACTAATCTCCTAGTCAACCCATATTGTCAACTCAACCGGACCTTCCCTCTCCCTTTCTCAATTACCTCAAAACCCAAGCCCGAATACTAGTTACCAAACTACCTATGAGGATCAACCTAAGAACAACTTCCTAAGCCACCTCCTCAACCCACTACTACCTCCCTACCTTCTTCCATTTTTGCCTCCTCCACTTCCTTCACTCTTAAACACCAAACCTCCTCCACTACCCCCCATCCTTTCACCTACACCAAAAAGTCCTAAACCTTAGCTGTTGTTTTTTTTTTTTTTTTCAAACACTGGTGTATCATCATCTTTTTTATTTAATGAAGTTCAATATTTTTGTTTATAAGCATCTTATCATGTATTCATTTTGGACCTTGAATTTTTAGTTTTCCATCTTCTCCTTTTTATTATGCTAAAAAGGGAGAGGGACTAGTGAAAATTTGTTGAAAAAACTAAAAGAGATCATGTACTTAGGAGGAGCAACTTTCTTTCCTAAGGGTGTTTTATAAGAAAGGTATATTCAATGTTTTGTTATCATCAAATCAAAAGGAGGAGAATGTTGAGTCTAAGGCATGTATTCTTATGATAATTTAATTTTGATGATTAACAAATATATGAGTAAGAAAAGAGGGTACTAATGATAATATTTTTAACTGTTGCAAATATTTAATAAAAAACACGTGTATCAAAATAAGGAAGACATACTAATGTTTAAAGAACATGTTCAATCAAAAAATAATATAGAATAAATGTAAAGATAATAAAAAAACCTTTCAGAAATGAAGCAAAAATGAAAGAGTTAAACTTCAACAATAGTTCATGTGACAAAGGAATCCGGAGAAGAAAAATTTCTCTTGAGAGAGGTCTCTTGAAGATTCTGTAACAGTTGGGTATATTCGAGCTTTTCACAAAGTATGTCACAGAAGAAACTTTCAAGATCACAGAAGTCCACGAACTAGCTGTTAGAAGTAAACTTGTCAAAGATAACAAAGAAAGCCACAAACAAGATACGAACAATGACAAAGCTCTATCCAGTTCTCTTGAATGGCAACCATTGTTCTGATTAGTCACAGATGAAATATTTGCACTTTTTAAGGAAGCACCAAAGGTCTGTCATATTCCTTTTGTAATGTTTATTTTCAACAGAAGAAACAAGATAAGAAATCATAGGCATATTCGGGCTCTTTCCCGTCGACAAAGGAATCGATTGAGGAAAATTAACAAATTTAATTCATCTATTTTATTAAGTTAGTTAATTTATAGAAATGTGGGAAAAAATAGCAAATTTAATTAATTTATTTTATTAAGTTGGTTAATTTATATTTATGAGGGAAAAATTAGCAAAAAATTAGCAAATTTAATGCGCCGGGGGAAGCAGTAAAATAGTAATAGTTAAATATTAACTACTCAAAACTGTCATGTGACGCCTAAAACATTTGAAAAATTGAATAAAAGTGAAACTTATATGCCGATAGATTCGTTTGATTACAATATAGTTTCTTAGAAGTTATCTTTAATACATCTAAGTTCCCATGCAAAGTTCAAGGGGAGAATTTCACTAATTTTTTTTATCTTTAATTTTACTTACCCTTTACAATCCATAAATTGCTATGTATAATAACTAATATGACTAAATCCAATACAAATTTATAATTTTAAATAAGGTTTTGTGCTATATGTAAAATTCAGATTTAGAAAATTTATTAAACGAAAATTTTAGTTAGCGTACTTTTGTACACTATGTGGAGGAGAAAATCTTAATTTGCTATTTAGTTAACAAATAAAGTGTTTGTTCGTTAGCTAACAAATTTGCTAAAATTCAGTATTAAAAGATAATTTTAATTTTTAAAGAATCTTATAATTTTTTTTGATAATTGTACAAATGCCTGTGGTGAAAAAACAAAATACTGTTTCCGTCTAACATAAGGAGGAGAAAGTTTTAGGATTTTTTTATTTTTATTTTTGCTTTCCATCTTATACGTGTCAATTAGTTTTTCACAATTAACAAACTTAACAAAAATAAATAAAGTATTTTTAAAATAAAAAAATTATGGGTTGATTTACAACTGTCAATATACTTCATGGGCCAACAATGAATTTTTTTTTGAAAAGGCAGAACAAAGAGGTAGATGGAAAGGTGAAGAACATGTTGCTTTCTCCAATGATAACTATTTCTCCTTCTTAGCATATACTTTTTATTATTCCACCTTACAGTAAAACTAATTTAAATTAATTTTTTTACCTAATTATCTAGTTGACCATTTAATTTTCAAGTGAACCTAAGCCCAGTGATCAGTCAAGTCTTCAACCAACCATGAGTTGACATATCGCACCCATAACCGTTGCAAGTAGTGGTATGTTATTAATTACAAGTGGAGGAAGAAGCACTGATGTTAATGGCTGTTAGTATCGTAGTAAGTGAAAACGATTGTTGAGGTAATGTAAGTCCAGTTGATTGGGAGGGTTGGAGAGCTGTACTTAAGGATATTTTAAACTTCACTAATCTAGCTTAATCTAAGGGTAAGCATGATTATATAATGTAAACATTTTTGGATTGGATTCAATTTGAGTCGCATTGCATTGCATTCATATTGGATTTAATGGTGAGCAAGATTATGTTATCCAAATCCTTACAAGTATAGATTTTAATCTGCTTCACAAGATTGATGTCTTTTTTTAAAAAATAATTATAGATGATATATAATTGGAACTCCTTTAAAAAATATGGGTGCGTTTGGATGAGTTCACTAGCCGTGTGTGTAATATAATAAAGAGTGTAGTGAGAAAAAGACAAGATAACACTATATGTATTAGCAAAACTAGACAAAATAATTAGAAGAATATGAATAAATAATTAAAACGTAGATAATATATAGGGATAAATAATTGAAAAAGTATAAAAAAAATGATTAAAAAGTAGGATTAATGATTAAAACGTAGGATGTGTTTGCTGATACCCTGTTTGTTTGACATGTGCAACAGTTGATGGTTGGAATGATCTTTTTGCATGTACCCTTCAATTTTTTCCATTTAACGTATTGCATTTTTATGACTTTTCAAATAACAAAATGACCTATTAAATAAAAAAATTTTACACAAAAGTCCTTTCCATTAGGGCCCATTAAAAATGACATGGAATCCCCACACAACATTTTTGAACAAGGAAAAATGAGTAATTCATCTTTCATGTGCGATCAATTATATAGTATAGTTAATTATACTTTGGTCATGATGTCAATTAGGTCAACTACTTTGTGTAGTAGTTACATGGGGTCAAAATTCATTTTTAACAATTAAGATACAGTATAATTTTGGAGTAAAAATGCTTCAAAGAAAGCAGCAGCACGCTAGACTTCAGAGGAATACGGCCGAAATTTCATAGGTAAGCACAAAGTAAGATGTTGAAGGAAATCAAATGCACCGTTGGTGAGGACTCCATGAAATTATGCATCCGGTCCTTTTTAGGATTATTTCCCTACGCTTCCCTAGTCCATTTTGGTTACAGAGTATGTTTATTTTATCTTAACATTATTTTTTACATTTTGGACCATCATTTTCTTTTTGTTTCTTTGTATTCCTTTTCCTTTGTATTCAACTAAGGAGGCTCTAAATTGAAACTTTTGTCTCCTAAAAAGGTCCATACTCCTAACCAAGAGACAGCAACCCTTCTTCCTCCCAACATTCATGTGTTGCCCGCTCATGACTAGCCAAAAAAGGCTCTCCAAAATAGGGGTGTGCATGGGCTCGGGTTTAGCCCTAACCAGCCCCAACCAAACCCAAATTGAGTGGTGGCTTCGGTCTGGATTTAGGGTTTGGGTACCCAGACCAAATCCAAACCCGATTGTAGTTAAAAAATTAAAAATATATAAAATGCCACTTGACACCCTTCCCCTTTCCCATTCGCTCCTTCTCCCATTTTCAATCTTCTTTCTGTCCTAAATCGTTGGAGTGGAAAGCATTGAGTGGAGGCATTATCGGCGGACGGCTGACTGGTTGAGTGCTGATTATGCCAACACCTTTCCCCTTTCTTATTCTCTCCAGCTTCATTTTCTAATTTCCCTCTTCTTCTTTCCACCTTAAATCACCAAAGTGGAATGTGCTAAGTGGAGGCATCATCGGTGGATAACTAAGTGCTGACAGCGAGGTCAGGCAACCCATCTCTTCCCATCCCTCCTGCTCTCTCTCTCTCTCCTTTGATTTTGTCCATCATTGGCAGACTGCTAAATGCCGACTGTGAGGAAAGAAAACCCATCTCTCCCCATCTCTCTCTCTCTCTCTCTCTCTCCCACCCTCTCTCTTCGTCGATTTTGTCTCCTATCTCTCCCCCTTTGAGTCTCTATTTCTCTCCCCCCATCTCTCACGTGTGTGCCCTCTCTATTTCTCTCCTCTCTCTCTCTCTCTCTCTCTCTCCCAAATCCCCATCTCTCCCTCTCTGATTCTCCCCTCTCTCTCATGTGCATTCCCTCTTTGTTTCTCTCCCTCTGTCTATCCCCCATCTTTCCCTCTCTCATTCTCTCCCTCTCTCTCTCTCATGTGATTCTCTCTCCCCATCTCTCTCTCTCATGATTCTCTCTACCCATCTCCCCATTCTCTAGTTTGACACTCTGGCAAATCCATTATGGTAGATGGAAGCTAGATTTTGTATATGTATTTGTGGATTTAGGCTTCGTTTGGTTGTGCAGTGAGATTTAGCACTTTTGCGAAAGTCCTATTACTGAAGTGCATTTAGGAGAAGCAGTAATTTATAGCTTCCACCTAAATGTAGAAAATAAGCTTTTGTTATAAGAAAAAAGCTCGGTGAAGGAACGCGTGGCCAAATTGACCCCTACAAAAGCATGTTTACACCTCTCGAAAAGCACTTTAACCATATGCAACATGTGGCCAAATGAAGCCTTAGTGTTTAAAGTGGGCAATCGTAGCCCCATTTATTGTTTAATTAATGCTTCAGAATTATGATGTCTATTGATATATATTGCAGCATTGTTGGTTGTATGAACATATTTTAGATGGTTATTTATATTTCTTTAACTTGTATAATTTATTTGTTATTAGGAAACATGGAAGAAGATATATTGGTTTTAAATTCTCCTATCCCAACGAGAAATTCTGAGTGTGAGCTCATGTCTAATTTTGAGTTTAAACTATCATCTAAATGAATAAAGTCACAATTGAAGTTTGGGGTGTGAGAACATATGAAAAAATTGCCTAGATTGGTAGAAAAAAAGATGATTATGCTAGATATAATTTCTATAAAGCAAAGTTGAAGTGCAATACTAAAAATGATACTACCAGCCTTAAAAGGCATTTAGAAAATTATACTAAAAATAACACTAGAGGAGGAGGGAAGCAAAAATTGTTGATCTTTTCCATTTCCACAAAAGGCCAAGGTAGTGAATCTAGTGATGGAAAAGAGCTATCCACTTGAAAATTTGATCAATAAAGATCTAGAAAAGATCTTGCAAGATATGTCATTATTAATGAGGTGCCTTTTGCAACAGTAGAAAAAAGAGAATTTCGAGATTTACTTCATGGGTTGTGCCCAATGTTCAAGATAATATCTAGGACAATGGTGACCAGAGATGTGATGGAAATATATAAAGAAGAAAGAAAGAAGTTTGAATAGTTTTTTATTGAAAATGTTTAAAGTGTCTGCTTGACAAAAAATTTACGGACTTCCATCCAGAATATGGGATACATGTGTGTGACTGCTCATTTTATTGATCAAGAGCGAAAATACAGAAAAAAAAATTATTAGTTTTAATAAGTTAGAGTCTCTACACACTAGTGAAGTAATTGTACAATCACTTGAAGCATATTTATTTCAATGAGGTTTAGAAAAAGCCTATTTGACATTGGCTGTTGATAATGCAAGTGCCAATGATGTTGTTATGCGTTATTTGAAAACAATGCTTTCGGGTTATTCAGATTTATTATTGGATGGAGACTACTTTCATGTGCAATAATATGTTGCACATATTCTAAATCTTATTGTGAAAGAAGAATTAGATGAAAAGGTTGAATCTATTGACCATATTCAAAACATTGTGAGATATATTAAGAATTCTCCCTCAAGACAACAACACTTTGAAAAATGTGTTATTATTAAGCTAAATATTGATATAACAACTGGTCTTATCTTGGATTGCCCTGCAAGATAAAATTCTACATATCTCATGCTAGAAAGGGCAATAAAATTTTAAAATGTCTTTGCGCGTTTGAATGTAGAAGACAATAGTTTTCAAAAATTGGATCTTCCAACTTTGTACATAGGGAAGTTGCATCACTTTAGATGTTATATTTTATTTGTCCGAATCTTTATATACAACTGCCAATAATTTTTTTGGTGAGATTTATAACATTGAGAAATTGTTGGATGAAATATCAAGCAATTCAACTTCACTTCGTTATGCTATGTTTGTAAAGATAAAAGGAAAATTTGAGAAATATTGGGGTGGGCTTGAAAAAATCAATTTATCATTAATTTTTGCATGTATCCTGGATCCACGGTATAAGATGGCATATGTTGCATTTTGTTATACAAAGCTTTATAGGAATGAAAAGGCAAAAAAACTTATTAAAAAGGTTGATAATGGATTTAGAAAATTATTTTGAATTTATGAGAAAAGGTATTCTTCTGTTGATGATGGTCATGAAGTTAATCAACAAGGTGCAGTAGATATGGCTAGTTCCAAGGTTAAAGCAAGCAATGATTATCAAGAATTTTAAAAAAATTACCATAATAATGGTTTTGAAAACAGAGGTTGACCGATATTTGGAAGATAAAATGGAAGATGATTCTCCCAACTTTAATATTTTAAGATAGTGGTCTGTCATGTTTAAGTATCATATTTTATTTCAAATGGCATGGCATATATTGACAATTCCTATTACTACAGTTGCATCAAAATCCACATTTAGCACAAAATGGCAAGTTCTTGATGATTATCAAAGTGCATTAACACCCGATGTCATAAAAAGTTTAATTTGTGCATAAGATTGGTTGCGCTTAGAGGGGGATCAAACAAAAGTGGAGTCTGTCAAAAAATATATATATATATATATATTCATTTATCATTTCTAAAATAAGTAATTTATAAGTCATTTTATTAAATAATGTGTTCTTTACTCTACCTATGCAAGTTGTAGTATGAAAGCTACCGATGCCAGTAATATTGTCTCAATTTCTCCATGATGGTATGCTTGAGGTATTAAAATAAATTTCAAGTTTTATCAAGTAGTTAAACATTATAATATGAAGATTCTAAAGATGTTATTTTTTATGTTTTTAAGGGAAAGGAAATTTAGTTAGAAGAGCATATTTTTGAAACATGGGTCTATTTTACAAAGAATTATCAAGAATTTTTATGCTTTTAAGTTATTTGATAATGGTTTCATGTTATTATAATGGTTTGAGTATTTGATAATAGTTTAATGTTATAATATGGTTTGATAGACCATACAGAATGGATGCTACTCTAGGTATTTTTTTTCTTTTGTTCTTTCTATTTTGCAGATTTTGCTTTAGAATGTATACCTTCTTGATCCAAATTTGCTGTAAGTTCATTCAAAAATTTTTCTCATCTTCGTCTCTTTGCTATTTGGCACATTATGCCAACCTTTGATAACACTTGATTATCTTTTTGCGTTTGCAGGATTTGGCTAAAGAGGTTGGCCACAAATTCAAATACAAATTGAAGCATTAGAAGCCTTCTAAAGAACTTCATGGCCAAGTCCCATTCTCTAGCTAGCTCAACAATGGATAGGATTGGCCAGAACTTCATTTTTTGGAATCCTCTATCGCTAGTGTGATAGTGAAGCCCTTTGTTGCCCAATATCTGAATGAAGTAATTTTAGGTTCCACTGACAGTTTGTAACTATCCTCTGAATTTAGCTGCATTTAATTATATTTTGCTATTATGCATAGGTTAGATTGTGCAATGTGCAATTTTAAGTTCATAATCTAAACTTATATTATGTTCTTTACCACAAATAATGTAAATTGAACTTCTCATAAATTGGAATAACTTCTATCTTTAGTAACTTCAAAAATTACCAAAGTAATGGTTTTTTGTAGTTAGTTACAATTATACAGTTATACCTTGATTGCATGCATGTGCAGGCATTTCTATGTGTATTAAAAACTCAAACTTGAATCACACCTGAATTGAACCCAAAGGGTTAGGGTAAAGGTTGGGCAAAAGTTTTAAAAGTAGGGTAGGGGTTAGGGTTGGACACTTATCTTACACATATAGTTAGGATTAACCAACCTCAAACCCAAACTAAACCTAGCCCATGCACACCCCTACTCCAAACAAACATGGGGTAGAAAGTGCTGGAATGGGCCATAAATTGTGTGATTGATGTGATCTAGGTAATGGTTTGAAGGGTAAGGCAATAAATAAAATAGCTAGAGGGCAATGAAGTAGAAAAAAGGGTCCACATTAAGCCAACAAAGGGGCCAATTGTGCAATCTCATGTTGATGCATCTCAATGGTGGGTTAGGGGAGTATGGTATTGGCTGGCATTTGCGCCCACCCATTCATGTTGATAAGCTGCCTACAACAGCGATAGGTAAACCCAATCAATCCCTCTTCCTTGATGTACCTATGCGTTTGGCAGTTGCCTTGCCAACATGATAATAATAATGCAGAGAGCCTTACTATCCTACAAATGAATGAGCCTATTCATTTTAATTAACAAGAGCATACAAATAGCAGAAGAAAAGATGAAAAATGTTTAATGGTTGAGTTTGAGGAAGGTACACGTCTCCATATTACTGTTAATGACTCTTCCAGCAATAATGAATGCCATGTGGCAACTAGAAAGTGGTTCCCATTAGAATGGGGATTTGACATGGTATAGTGCCAGTTGGACTGTAGATATCTTTCGTTAGAGTTTTCTAACACCAGTCCCCCTTCAAGGAGACTTAAAGTATACTCTTGAACCTTTTCATCTTCTATGTCATTGTGCCATTTCCCTGAGTTTTGTGCTACTTGGTAATCAATGAAATAAATGTGGACATTAATTGGCAGCATGTAACGTTTTCAATTATCCATCGTAATGCCTTGACTTCTTAGTCTCAACTCTTATAAATGGGGTCTTTTTCTCTATTCAATCGCATTCTAGGACTCCTTCAGCCATGGATCCAACCAGTTCAAGCACGAGCTCCTAATATGACAAACGGATTCAATTTCTTTATGAGAAGATCAAGAGGTTGGAGGTATAGCTTCGGTCCGCCTAGTTTGACCTTCGCTTAGCTGACTAATGTTTGACCAAGCGTGCTATCAGTTATATGTAATCATTGGATCACATTCGATCCTTGGAAAAAGATTTATTTGTGGCTCGCCATCAGATAAAAAAGTTGAAGGCAGTCATAGATACTCTGGCTTAGTAGATAGGATTTTTCTTCTTTTTATTCTTCCTGTTTTCGATGTAATCAATTTATGGAATAAGATTTTATTTTATCTAGCTCTGTGGTCTTAGAAAAAAATGCTTCCCATGTTTCCACTTTGCCCAGTATCCTTCACAAATGTCCAACCCTGTCGACCTCCTAGTACGTCTCTTCGCCTTAAGGTCTAGCAGATTTGTCAAGATGTTCTGAATTTTCAAAATCCACTGGTCATTTGCCCAGTACTTCCACAATGATATAGTCTTGGTGCTTCTATTTGGGTAGTTTTGCCCTGCCCAGCAGGATTTGGAAAATTTTCTCTTCTAGAGGAGAGCCTAGAATGCTTTTGTGCAGGCTTTTTTGGAGGATCTCTTTTTCAAATTCCAAAGTAGATCATTCCCTAGCAGCTTTTTTCATATTGACATGACCAATCGATGCTTTTATTCACCCATGTGTACCAGGTATTAATGCAATGTGACATTAAAATAGTTGATTATATTTGGTTTTTGTGAAACCCTAGGTGGTTTTGTCGAGAGGAGCCTTTCAGAAGTTGTTGCTACAATGAGAAATCATTTCTTGCTCTCATTCATCATTTTCATATCCCTTTGCCTCTCTACTTCTTCTTTTTGAATGTTTTCAGTTGTTATTTCCATCTAACCATAGCCACTGACAAGTCATTCCCATGTTTGTCTCCTAGCATCTTCAGGGAGTTCCAGTCTTACCTTCTACCCAAAGGTATGTGCTGGGAGTTCCCTGATGCTGTCGCTCTCCCTTTTAGGTCCCCAGAGAATTTTGTCCTTGTCTCTTTAGGTTCCCTTCGGGTGGGCTTCCTTGACCATTCTAATTTGCTCTTCTTCTTAGCACCTATAATCTCTTTCCGAGATAACTTATCCTCAATAGTTAGTGTTATATCCTTTCCCTCTGCCGTTGTGTCCATAACCTTTGGCAAATTCCTATTTTTTTCTATTTTCATGTTTTTCTCCATTTTTACCCTTAACAAAGTGCCTCATTCTTTGTATTACTACTATCTTATTCCTCGCACCCCTTGGCACAAGTTGCTTTCATGTGTCTTCGATGAGGACAATGAATGGAAAAGCCATTGGGCTTATGTCTAAGCCACTAGGGCTTTCCCTTTTTCGACCCTTTGGACTACCATCCCTAATCGGCTGCTGAGTGTGCTTTTTCCCTTAGAATAGTTTAGTTTAAGCAAATCCTTAAGTACAACTTAATGCCTATAAGTAGTCTCTAAGTGGACATTCTATCGTCCTTCGAGCTTTGTCGCCAGGCAGATTTCCTGTGCGGCTTCCCCAGTCATGAGGTTAACACTTTAGACCCTCTTCCTTCTCTATCCTCCTTGTTCCGTCACTTGAGCTCTATGATAGAGCAAAAGTCTAATCTTTTTACTAGCTCTAGTTTCAATGCGTGTTGGGCTAAGGCTCCCACTTATGCATGCCCTTCCACTTCCAGTTGCACAGTTCTAGCTGCTAGGCCTTAGTGGATTAAATTTATTGCTCAAAAGCGAAAGTCTTCTACTTCTACTAGTTCTTTGCCCACTTCTTTTTCTCCTGCTCCTCCCAAATTCACAGGAGAAAGGCTAACAGTTTTGAATGTTCACCTGGAATCATTAGAGGTTGCATGCTCCCCCTATGTTGGTCCTGTAGATGTTTCTTTGGGGGTAGTAATTCTCAATCCTTTTCTTCTAAATTTGGTCAGCACAGTGGGTTGGATCCACAACCTCTCTCTTATGGTGCATCTTCTTTAGAGGAGCTCATCCTCTCTCTGAGAGGGATTTGGATGAGGATTTGGGAGGAGTAGTGCATCCTCCTTTAACTTTAGGCTTTTCATCTTCTTCCTCTTGTAATGTATAGTCAGTAGGTATTCTTTTCTCTTTTGTCAATATTACTTCTTTTTCTAAGCCGTTCTTTCGTCTTCCATTGCCTCTTGTCCCTTCATTTTCTTTCAAATCCGACCCCTTGACAAATGTGATTCCATCGTCAAATTTGGGTTCATTAGGGAGTGCGGGGGAAGCGGCTTTGGGAGAGAGGCCTAAGGTGCCTGCTGCTGAAGAGGGGGTGGCCATCACCAAATCAGCCAAAGGAGGTGCAGGCACTTCTCAAGGAGAGGTGATCATGAAAGCTTCTCCTTCATCACTTCCTCCTTCTCCGCACCCTTTAACTTCTTTTGCCGATTAATTTCTTCTCCTTTCTTTTTCCATGCGAGAGGTTGTAATAGTTTGGATGAACATTAATGTTCTCTCTTTCTTTATTGTTCTTTTTAGGTTATCTTTTTCCTCTCCTCAAGTTCTCCAACCTCTAAAGTGTCCATAGTCTAGGCTTTAAGCTCCCCGTCCTACCCAACGCCCATGAACTGAAGCTTCAAGTTTGAGTGGTGGTGTAGTGGCTCCCGAATTTGTGGGCTAGCATAGACAATGCTTCTTCTAGTACTGGATCCTTCTATTTTCCTCGTATGCAAGGGCCTTGTGTAGAGAGGCTGATCCAATAACCTCCATTTTGGAGAGTTCGAACACGGCCGTGATTTTCTTGAGCAAGCTTTCTTGTGATCAATCCTAGGCTTTTGAGATGCCGTTCACCTAGCTAGTGGTGGATTCCACGATGAATATTGTGCCTCCTCCATCACTTGTCGAAACTTCATCAATCAATTAAAGCTATGTTCACAGTAGCTATCTAGCACTTGGGAGCAATTGGCTCATATGTCCCCACGTCTCCATGAGACAAAATCAGAGTGGCAAGTCATGTCTAACCGCTTGCAGGATGCTAAGGAGGTCTTGGCATGGGAGCAAGGGAGTGCTTCTTCTTCATCTAATCTGCAGTGTGATTGCGGTCAAGTGGTCACCAAGATGGTTGTTTTGAAAGCTAGTTTGGAAGATGAGAAGAAGTGCTTTCGAGACTTAAAGAAGACTACTTTTGCTCTCAAGGTCCAAGAGGACGAACTTGTCACTGAGTGCGTGCCACTAAGGAGGGTAGGAGACTTGCCATTTCTATACGGTAGCATGCAAAGGCTTCCAAAAAAAGGGGACCATGATGCTACAGTGGAGTCTGCTGCATCTAAGATGGAGGCGCTTACTATTTTGGAAGTCCAGGCAACTAGAAGAGAGTTGACCCTTTAGCAACAGGTGAGTGAGCTTGACGCTAGACTGGTGTAACATCCCAGGGTGTTAAAATATGGGATGTTTTGAAAAATAATTATTTTGGATATTTAGAATAATGTGATTGGGATTGTTATGTGTATGAATAAATGGCAATTGAAAAGAGCGTTGTTATAGAGTTGTATATACACATAAAAGAATGATTGGATGATAAATTTGCTAATTACTTGTGGAGGTTCATTATGGACTTAATGCATTTGTAAAAGGTGTGACCAATGTATAATTTGGTTTATGTTTCTGTGAGAAAAATCATGGCAAAACAATATGATACAAGAGAAGGAGCAAAATGAACGAGAAACAAAAAAAAAAAAGAGATAGCAGGCCGGGTGCTGCAGTGCCCATCACCAAGTGAAGCCCAACGACATTCAACAGATTGAGCATTATGGCGCCCAAATCCAGTATCACAGCATTAGCATCGATAGTAAGGCAATGGAGCACAATAAATCCACTTCTTTATGTTGGTCCCCTTACCCTGCTTATGCTACGCAGGTTTTATGGCAAAGTTGGATTCCAAATAGTATGGACAAAACAAATTAATTGTGCAAGTGTAGAAAATAAGTGCAGTAAAAATACACAAGTACACTACAACAAAGACATAAGGATTATAGTGGTTCGGGCCCCTCTTAGCACCTGCTCTACTCTCTAAGGTTTCCCCAACCTTGGGTTTCACTATAACCCGTGGAATCATAGTTTCCCTTGGTTTTACAAGCTCATCAAAAACTCTACAATTATTGGTTTTCACGATCTTACCAATAACTCATACAATCTGATTTCTCAAGAACTTACCAGCAACTTAACTTTTAGAGGTATATATGTAGAAGTAAATGCCTCTAATTAGGCCTAGATGCACATACAGTTTAAAGTTAAATAATAAAGATAAAATATTAAGCTTACAATGCTTTCTGATCTTCTTTGATGAGTAGATAAATGGATCTTTGAAGCTCTTTATTCGTTGAAACCTGTTGGATTGAATGCACCCTTTGGACTTTGAGTTCTTGTGTTTAGTTCATGTTTAATCTTCTCAAAAATCTTTTTCTCTTTTTTAGAACTTCTATTTATAAGTTCCAAATTCAAACTAGCCATTGCTTCCTCAAATTTCTAATTGTTAAAAATCCTCGTTCAAAACCACATGGCCCTGCCCCATTGCATTGTTTCAGAGCCTCCGAAGTCACTTTCAAAGCCTCCGAAGGTCAGTGGCTAGTCAAAGTCATGGGCACGCATGCTTCAGTCCCTCTAAAATAAGAAACCGTTCCTCTAAAGCTCTTGGATCATCCAAAGTCATGACTTTGGAGGCTCCGAAATCCCTTAAATATTGTGTCTGCCCAAAGGCCCCTCTGAAGCCTTTTCTGCCTTCGAAGATTCTCTTCATGGCCTCTAAAGTAATGCTGATTCCTCCAATGCTTGACAGCGTCACCTCCGAAGTTCTCTTCTTTGCCTTTAAAGCTTCCTTTCTTGCCTTTGAAACTCCTTTCCTTCAACTTCGAACCAAAGTTTCTTTCTTCTCTTCCAAAGCTTCATTCTTTAACTCTGAAGCTTCCTTTCTTCACTTCCAAAACTCCCTTTTTAACTATGAAGATTCCTTTCTTACCTCCGATGTTCCATCTTCTCAACTCTGAAGCTTCTCTTCAACTTCGAAGCTTCCTCCTTTAACTGGAAATCTTAGAAATATAATTATTAGCTTAAATCAAGTCACTAATAAGTTTTGTTAATTATTAAAACTAGAACCTTAGACTCAATGCTTTAAATGCTCCATCAGCCGTGTTTCCCTTCCATTCGTGCACCCATCTTTCCCTCATACCTTAGCTACTATCAAAGCCCGTTTTCATGCCATTTTAGCTAGGAAATTGTAAGCCCTTGAATTTTGGTATAAGACCATATTAATAATTCAGGTATAGTAATGAGTGAAGTTTGGTAAGTTTATAACATTAAGTGTGAATTAAAGTATAAATGATGAATATGGAGTGGTAAGATTAACTGGGCTTTAGAATTATTCAAAAAAATGATAAATTTTAATATTAAATCATGATTTCATATTATAATGTCAATGGGACATTTAACAGGAGTAAGTACAT
>JAYJMB010072995.1:183-23579 GCA_036873735.1 Pouteria campechiana | reverse complement strand
CTCTCTCTCTCTCTCTCTCTCTCTCTCTCTCTCTCTCAACTTTCCCAAGATCATATTGCCACAAGAATGGTCCAAAAAAATTAATTATAATTTCAATTCAAACATGCAATTGGGGAACTATTTAAAAAGGTGTAATGTAACTTTAATGAAAAATAGAAAAAGTTAATAATAAAAGTAGACATAATAGCAATAAACTAATAGATGAGTGGGATAAAGATAACACGATGACTACAGAAAAATGTGGTTAATGTGAAAAATCTTTATTCTTTATAAAGAAGATAAAATTGGCAAAAAAAAAATTATGTATTTGAGTATTAAAGACAAGGAGTTAACTGAAAAATATTTACCTTTTTGAATAAGTGTAAAAGTTAGATATATTAAAATAATAGGGAATTATTTCTTTTTGTCATCTAACAACAGCTCCATAAGCAACTTCCAAAATCAGATTTACTAGGTTTCCTATTTATAAATGGCAACAGATTCTAGGATCCCATTTGGGGAAAAGGCACCTCACGTGAAGTCATGTTCATTGGATCTGAATTGTTTATTGTGTGTGTGTGGATCTCTTGTGGATAGAATCGATAGATAATGCCAAAAAACCACTGTACATTTATTAAAGGGTGTCAACAGCACTATCTAAGAAATCCTAACTGGAAGATCCTAACTGACATACAAGATCCATATTAATTACAAGATCCTGTCACATTATTGAATATTAAGCATAGAATTTAAACAGACTATCCTAATCCCATCTCTCAAAGATTGAGCTTTGACTCTAAGATGGCTGACTTTTGAGCATGGTATTGAGACTAGGGGTTGTTGAAATAGGAGGGAAGATGATGTTGGTGAAATAGAAAATAAAGATAAAATAAATAAGCTTTTCTTTTCTTCAAAACATGGGTTTGATCATGAAAGCTGTAAGTCAGATTATCAAAAATATACAGCGTTAACCAACATAGCAAATGTCCTGTCAAATGAATGGAGTAAGAAAGGAAGTCTTCCTCTCCCTTTACATAAACCAAAAACCTCATAAAGAGCACAAAAAAGCTTCTATAGGCAACTATAAGTTCATGTTATTATTATTATTATTATTATTATTATTATTATTATTTATTTATGGGGTGCTAAGCTAAGCTTACAATCTGCCAACGTTGTTGAGACAAGTAAATTGAGCGATTGGCTGTAACTCAGCTCTATTCATCTGTCTCAAGCCAACATCATGGTCAATTAAATGAAGGAATAAACAGGTCTATCAAATTCCGGGGTCAACCATGCTTGCAGGGGGTCAACTGCCGCTTTGGAATATAATCCATGGGAAATAATCAAATTGGTTAGACTTGAAGATGCCTCTTCTTTGGATCCTAGGAAAGGTTAACAAAACAATACCATGGGACATGGAATTCGATTCCTAAAATCTGCCCCTTTTATGATTCTGCTGTTTGATACAGGTTTAAACTTTTGAAAAATTTCCATCCATCCAGTGCCGCGTTTTCCAAAGTGATAAAGTCATTCCTCTTTCATCATTGGGATTCTTGGTTGAAAGGAAGACAGAAGAAAAGAAGACAAAGAAGAGTCAATTTTCCATAATTCATGGAGGGCTGCTTGATTTCCAAATCTGATTGGTACATCCTCCTATCCATCCAGGTTAGCCCATAGTTTTAAATATATACAAATAACCCATAGTGCTGCTTATTTGATGTGAGCCATATATGGCATGGGTGGAATAGAAGGATTGGTCCCATCACTTGCCTCGCATCCTCAGCGCATGTGTTGCAGTGAAATGTGGCTTTACAAGGTTCGGTTCTTCTAGTTTTATCTTGTCTGCTCTGCCATTGACATCCATGATATCATGTCAGGGGTCTTTGTACTACTTTTTCTGAAGAAGGATAAAAGAAAGAGGGGAATTTTTTTTTTAAGTTGGATATCCCTGTAGTGGGAAAGATAATTTCTTCTAGCACACCAAAAAGCTTAGCTTGTTGCCACTGTTATGGCATGTGAAGGACGTTTTTTTCTTTTCACTTGCGACACCTGCTACTGCTATCATTCATCTTTGAGACCTTTTATTACATGCGTTGCACTAGGTGTAGACTATTCAGGTAATGTACAAATGCCCATGAAAGGGTTGCTGGCTGATTTCAATGAAGGTTTTCTTCAATGGCTGTTGGCCGATTTGCCCATGGAGAGAGAGATGTGGATACAAAAGCAACACCAAGCTCCCATCCCCGACAACCTTATCCTACTTGAAATCTTTAGATATCCGTTGGTTCCCGAATGGGCCCCAAGAAAAAGACCTTTCACAATAGCAGTGGAGATCATAGGCAGGGGGGTTTCTTGATTGGATCAACTGACTAGGAGAGCTACCAGAATCACATGAAAAAATAAGCATAGACTAGGCCACATGTCATTGTGCTGTTGAACTGATTTTGAAAACGTACTGTTTCTGTTTCTCTTGCGAGACAGGGCCCCACATGCACATGATCTGAACAGTCGACTGCCCTGGATTCTCTTCTACATGCCACCATAGACCACCATGAGTGGAGAGATTCATAGCAATAAAACCAAATTTTCTGGTGGTTAGCCTATGTTTGTTTGTGAAGATCTGAATATTAAAAGTAGGTTTTCCCTGGAAAGATTGTGATTCTTAGGAGATCCTGGAAATCCTTTATCATCTTGGTGATTTTTAGTTTTGGGGCCAGAATAGGGACGTTTCAAGGTACATTGTGTTAATTCTTTTAAATTGTAAAAAGATTGAACTGATGCCTTTCATTAGTCATGTAGCCTTAGGCATACAATCTCAAGTTCTTTAAGGCAACAATAAGAATTTGGGTGTACATGACCAAAACAGCTTGGCTGCGTAGCCAAGTGGCAGCAGCGGAGGCTAAGCAGACATGGTCTAATTGAAATTCACATAAATGAGCCATGGGCTTGCATCCTACTTGTTTCAATCGGCAATCAAACATGAGTGTGACAGATGTGAATTATCTGAGGTCAAGATAATGTTGCATTCATTTTCCAGCACTCATTAGAGTCCTAAGAAGGAGAGGAATTATTTTGGAATCTCCCTTTAGGAGTTCTTTTAACAGATCTAAAACAGGCTGGGGACACCTCACAAGAAATAAGGTGGTCCCAATTTCAAAAGTGGATAAAAAAAAAAAAAAAAAAAAACAATGCATCACCCAGTAGTACATCAGCATGCATTAAAGAAAAACATCAAGAGCAATGCCTAATTTCAATGCTGATATGCAAGGATACATTCAACCAGGCTTCCAGAATGAAATATATGCAATATCACATTGTCACATATGTCGACACTACAAAATGAATGCATGAATTGGAGCTTCTTTACTGGAATGTTAAGATGTTGAGGTCTTATTAAGAAATGTTCTGAAATTTGAACTGAATGAAACAGGAAACTGAATGAAACAGGAAAAAGGAATGGAGTTTCTGCAATCTAGAGCAACAAGCCAGAAATATTTGATGGGCTGATCTTGCAAACAAAGATGGATGAAGGATGGGGCTTAGGATTTACTGGTGGGTATATACGTATATGGTGATGCAATCGCCTGACAACCTTCCTGCCCAAGAGGTTGTTTTGGAGCATGGAGACTTGGTTCTGTAGTTGTGCTGATGGGGCCCCTAATTCTAGAGTCCAAACATGCTGGGATTGCAGATCATAGTACTGTTTGGATGGCTTGGAAACACCCTTCGTTTTTTGTTTGTGTTTTTCTACATATGTTGAATCTTTCTTGAAATGCATGCCTTTTATGGTAGACATTTAAAGAAACCAAAAGGTCACAAAGGCAAGAGCAAGGGATAATAACATGTTTTTCATTTCCTTTTTCTAATAAACAGTGACAAGAACTTACAGATCTTTGTGCACTCTCTGATTATATACACCATGGCTCTGTTGTCAATTACATTGACTTCATGAATTTTGTACGTTCAGAAGTTCCAAATATCAAATCTTGCCTCCTCTGGACTATGTTGTATTTTCTTAACCATCTATCGGCAGGCACTGATTGAAAATGGCCATCCTCTATCAACTTCACCATTATTGAATCATGTGGTCCACACTGCCAAGATGCACCACCATACTCTGCATTCTGATGCATAAGGACACAATAATTCTGCCATATTGACAGCCAGCATCCATTTTGGTGGATCAGAAACAAACAGAATATCAGAAATTCCTAGGTCTTTTTACCTGGTAAATTCTCACTAGTGGAACTCCAGCCATATTATACCACTGAAGAAGAATGTAATACCAAGGCAGTGTGTGCAGTTACATTAAAGACACTTTCTTCATCCTCATAATCAAACTTCATTTTTGTATGCGTCCTCACCACCAGAATCAGTTTCATTTTCAACCTCACAATCAATTTCAGCTTCTGATTTATCCTCACAGGCAGACTCAACTTCATTTTCTGATATGTCCTCCCTAGCAGAATCAACTTCATTTTCAACCTCACAATCAATTTCAGCTTCGGATATGTCCTCGCTGGCAGAATCAACTTCTGTTGAGATGAAATCTTCAACTTCAGAATCAGTTGCCGTCTCTGATGCATCTGTTGAGAAACTATTGTTGATTGAATCATCATTTCCTCCTGCAATCAATTTTGCCTTTCCAATGTGACTTGAGCTTCTTATCTGGTCTGCATAGCACAAATTGGAGTCCCGAGAAGTTGGATCTCCATAAAGTGCAATGTGTCGATAATAAATTTCCAGTTCTTTCTCGGAGATGGCAATGAAGCGCCTCACTGACTCAAGTGATTGCTCATATTTTGATTTTTCAAGTGCCTAGAGGCCAGGAAAACAGAGTCAAGAATGTTGCAAGGGATGCTCATTGGACTGGGTTACCAGTTATTAATCAATAATATGTACAGAAAAAACAGATGGCTTGTATAAACTGTGATGCTTATTTAAAATACACAAATACAAAAAATATACCCAAAAAAAATGCTTTATGTTGATTTGGATCGGAATAATTGAAACATACATTACATTTGAACAAAGGGAAGGACATGTGATCATTATCAAAGCCTCATCCCAAACAATGGGGTCAGCTACAAGGATCATATCACCGAGCATATAAACACAGTAAAAAACACTGTACAATTGCACACAGAAGCCTTTAACTTGACTGCAGAGAACAGCCATCTCTTGTCTATTATGCTGCCCTCAAATTAAAGAGAGGCTTCTAAGTTATTTAACTGATGTAGGGGAAAAATAATAAAAGAAGAATGAGAGAAAATCAATTAAGGCATGCTAATAGATTGAAATACTGCACTCTTGGTAGCTTTTTAAACGAGATAAGGGAGGATCGGAACATACCCGTTTTTTGGATAGTGTATCGATAGGTGACATGACATCTGGCTGAAAATAATTCTTCCCACGATAAAATATTATTGTATCACTTCCAATTATTTCAATTGGTGTCCCACCACTCAATCTTGCAATTTCTTTTGCATATTCATGAACTTGGCCAGATTTACAAGGCTTACAAATGACTTTAACTGTTTCATGCTTTTTCCAGTGCAAATGCATATTAAGAATAACGCCTCCAAAGACCCCTCTCCTGCCAACAGGCACATAATTAGACTGTTTCTGGGCCATCTTTTTCAGGTAGAAGCGTTCCTCACCTGTCAGTTTTTCTGGTTCAGCTGTTGGACCCTGAAGCTTTGGAACTTCATATCTTTTGAGTCTCTCTATCAGTAAGGTTTCTTTGATTTTGGCCTGTAATGGAAACACATTACAGTTTTGAGTAAACTGAGCATTCCATATTCTGCAGCTTGATTGTACTTGCAGTGGTCCAATTGGCACACAAGCAGCTTAGCAATTTGCCTGCCTTGATAAATGCAACTATGATACCCAAAAAATACTTCCAAGTAAGATTCAATGTTAGGGAGCAAGCAAATGACAATAAAAAAGCCATGTGCAGATCCCACAAGACAGAGGTGCACAAATAAGCCTACCACATATATCACCATACAACAGAATGAAAGAAACAGTATCTAGCAGCTTTTTTATTTCAAGATTCACATGTGGACGTGTTATGGATGAAAGTTATGTGTAGAGCACAGGCAATGGATGTTGATATTATGCAAAGTGCTTTCGTAATTGGAACAGCCACTCACTAATGACCATCATGTTTGCTGAATTTTCCTACAAAATGTAAAGATAAGAAAGAGTTCTATAATATAACTTAAAGTTGCAATGTCAGGGAAATGAAAGTGTTAGTGAACTCCCTTCATTAACATAACTTAAAGTTGGGATGGCAATGGAATGACAAAGCAATGAGCTCACTCTGTTCTGACAAGATTACATCATGCATCCTATGTAAACACCTCAACAACTATTCCTCTTTGTTCTAGTCAGATCCACTTCTGTAATGTATGTGTGTGCAGAGAGATTGCAGGAATTTATGAGAGCGCTTCAAAGGATAGGCCTACAGGCTACAATTGCCAGGAGAATGAGTTATTGAAACCTTGAAGCAATCTGAAAATCTTACCATATCAATTCACTAATAAGCTTTGGTCATGTTGTTGAGATGACAGATTGTGATACTTGTATCAAAACAGGTCAATCATAATGGAAATTGACTTCAAGAAAAAGAGGTAAAACGTGTCTTGTATAAAAGATTTAACCATGAAAATGCCTGTTATATTTTCCTATTAAACAAGCATTTTATTTTTAATTCAGCAATTTCAAAGAAGAATTTTTAGATGCCTGTCTGTCCAGAAATAATTATAGGCTTTTTAGTAGCAATGCCAAACTGGAATTATGTCTCACTCACATATATCGAGGAGCTCAGGATGCATGTTGTAACAAGAGACAATGTTATGACACAAGAAATAGATTCCAAACAGTCTATAAGTGATATAACTTGTATGGCCTGCATCAGAATGGAAGAATAACTAATTCTGTTTCAGAAATCCTTACAAGAATGGTCTTGCATATTTTTATAGCTCCTTCATTTTTCACACCCAAGCATCTAGTTCTTCTTCCTTACCTTACAATGGTAATAATTCCTATTTATACTACTATTATCTTAGCAATTTTAAACAAGCATTTAAAACACTCCCTAAAACTCGTGGCATGAATTTCTATAGACTGGTTAAAAATTTCACTCGAATACAGAATGATCATGTTTACAGAACATCCTCCCAATACCAATATTTAACTTAAGAATTGTTGCATTTAAACAGAGATGGATAATTTCAAACAAAATCACATTCAATCTTTATTTCGTTTTTTTTGGCCCTCCAATTGGCATAATGCACTCCAAAAACACTTAATGTTGAAACATAGACGTCTAATTACAGTAAAAATAAAAATTACATCAGGAAATTAGATTTCACCTACTCTTTCAATCTTGTACTTGATCCTGGCCTCTGCATTGGGGAACTTCTGCTTCTTCTTCTTCCCCTTCACAGTAAGCTGCCGGGGATCCCGCTTATTTGCCAACTTCCTCTTTATCTTCTCCCTCTTCCTCTGCATCTTCAACTGTTTCTTCGACTTCCATTTGGTCCTCTTTGAAGGCTCGACCTTCCGCATTTCAAACTTGGGTTTTCCTTCTGAGATCACAAGATCCACAGCTCCGTGGCTGAAATGCCTGAAAACCAGCGAGCTTTTCCATGGGGAGACGGAATTGGACGACTGGGATGAAATAAAAATTGATCCACAGCAGTGAAAATTCAACCTAGAATGAGGGAAGAGCGTCAAAAAGGCAATCAAAGTGCATAAAGTAGAGAATGAGATTGGAGGAGGTGAAAAGGAATTGGAATTACCTAAAAGGAGTGGTAGGAGATGAAAAACGCAGAAGAAGAAGGGAAGAGATCGAAGATCTTCGGAGGCTCCAAAGGAAGCAGTTTGCCATTGACACAAAAGGCTTCAGAGGCACAGAAGTTAAATCAGCTGTCACAACCTTAAATTATATAAATAATAATAAGTTTATATTTTAAATATTATTAAGTTTAAAAATTATATTACAATCAATCTAGATGTATTGTTTTAGTTAAATAATGAATTTGATTAAAAATATAAATAATAATACATTTAAAAATTGTATGTTAACCAATGTTGTCAGAACTGAACCGTGGACTGAACCAGTTTTGTGTTCAGTTCAGGTTCAACTGTAGATTCATTCTATTTTTGAACCCTGACATCAGCATAACATAATTATGATTTAATAAATTTATTAATTTTTTTTAATTTATTTAAATTTTAAATTATATATATAATATGAATAATTACATATTACCCATCATACCTCATACCTATAATGAAATCTTCAAATCATATAAAAACTTGAAATATATAGATCAAAATATCAAACATAACACATTAATGGTGATGATAATTAAAACAAATTCATATAACACAAGATTTAACAAAGTAAGAGGAATAAACTAATCTAAAATATTTCAAATGATTGAAATCTTTCATTCTTCTCCTGCACATGATTTAATGCTTAATATACCTAAAATAAAATCGCGACAAAATTAATAGAAGATAACCATGTGAACATTGATTGAGCAAAAACATCTACAGATTGATTAGGTTGAAGGGCTGAAATTTTTTATATCGCCTAAAGGTGATGAAATTGAATGAATTGAGTGTTACTAAGAATGACGGAAGACTGTGTAAATTAAAACTACTAAACAATGCAACTAGAATCCATACAACGAAAATAACAAGGGAGGGGATTTCGCTACCAGAAGAAGCAAGCAATTATTGTAATCGGAGTACGGGATGCCGTCGGAAGATGTCGAGAATGGTGGCAGAAGTGGCGTCTGCTGCAATGGCGAAAATGGAATCCGACATTTAAAGCTATTCTTGAAATAAGACTGTAGGACGTGTCATTGGTGGCGGGAAATCAATCGCCGAAGGCAGGGTTGACGGAGTACGGGGAAAAACCCACTGCCGGCTACTGTTTAGGTGAAAACTTCGCCGCGGCTGACCGTCTCCCGTCTTCCAGTCGTCTTTCATCGCCGTCCTCGCCGTTGCCGTGCCACAGATCGGCGGCTGTCGATGCTAACAGGGGAGGCTAAAACCCTAAGTCGCGAGCGGATCAGTCAGTCCCAACCTTCTCTTTTTTATAAATATTTTTCCCGGTCTGACCGTCCGGTCCAAGCGGTTCTTGCGGTTTTACTGATATGTATTTGGGCCCTATGACTAAGAATTGATTTTGAGTTTGCACTAAAAATTATCGATTTAGAGGACATTTTGCCTATTAATCTATCAATTTCTGTAATTTTGTAAATTTTTATTTTATAAATTAAAAATTTGCACAATCAACTTTAAAATTGCAACTCATTTGTAGTGATGGCCTCTGACATCTTGTACTGTTAAGATGACTCCATTGTGGCAGGTGCCATCGGTGTAAATTACTGAAGACACTGAGAATTAAATATGCAAAGTCTAAAGTCATTGATAATTTTTGCAAAATGGCAAAATAATTTTAAATCATTTAAATTTTGTAAAATAAATTTTAAGACCACTTCTCGCATTTCCAATTCATTTCAAATCATTTTGGATAATTCCAAATCATTTTAAGTAACTCTATATACATTTCAAATACTTTAATTTCATATCATTCTAAATCATTCTCTTGCATTTTAAATAAATTTACCATCATTTTCTTACATTTCCAAGCAATTAAGCGCCAGCCATGCAAATAGAGAAAAAGAAAAAAAATATTTTTCCTAAATTGGTTTGGCGAATGTTTGTGCTTCATTATGATTTAAGATGTTTCTAATATTTTAATTACAAGAAAACAAATATTTTCAAATATTTATGTACATTTGACATCTTATCCTTCCATGCTTGTATACAATATATCTAAACTGAATTTGGCATACACGGCATACAATTTTTCATACGTATATACATGCATTTTTAACATCTTCATCCCTAAGCATAACAAAGGGAAAAAAATCTCAACATTTCGGAAGTTCCAATAAAATTTAACATTTCCCCATCTTCATCCTTACACAGAGCAATATTGTATGAACATAACAGAGGATGGTTACTAGAAGGATCCCCATTTTTAACTACGTAAGAGACTATTAATCAATCATAAGCAATAGCTTGTTAGTCAAATGCCAAAACAGACCAAGATTACTTGACTACTACAACAAATATTACAAAAAAAGATTTGACTTGTATTTCAGCTGCAAATATCATGTTGTAACCGACATTTTCAGATAGTCATTTTGCCCTTGATTCCCATGAATATTTAATTTCTGCAAAACGGAAAGCATGGCCAATTAAGTGGATTCTTGTCATGAATGAATCAGTACAGAATCTCATCATGCAGCTGAGTGTACATCCCAGAATTCCTTGTTTTGGGTAGATCCAGCTCCTATCTTTCCAAATCAGCATTGGCGAATCTAAACATTTTTCAGATGGCAAACATGCCCATCTTGGTTCTCCAGTCCACACGAAAATAGGGAGTGTTCTGCGTAACTGCCCTGCAAAAACAATCCATCAACAACATTATTTACAAAATCAATGGATGTTATATATAAACTACAAGCTTTTGAAGTGGGCTGTTTGTTGTTTTCATCCGTTTTGGTCTAACTGACAGTCAACCAGCCTAATCTTCTAGCAGGATCAAATGCATGCGGGCCCCACTAGATTTCCAACATCTTGACAGTTTGGTATATACCTAGGTTCATGGAAAGGAACATTATTGGGTTATTGATCTTCCCACTTCCTAAAAGATCTGTTCATGGTACTAAAAAAGAGAAATGGAACTTACAGCCTGAGAAGTCCCACTACTGAATCTTTCCCTTTGTCAAATAAATAGCATAAGCGAGTAATAGGGGAACTGGCAAGCAGTATGCAGCAGAATGAAGAAGTGGATTCATTTCATAAGCCTTTGTCAGTGCCCGACAATGCTGTAAAAATAAAATAAAAAAAAATGCACATGAATCAGTGTAAAAATAAATGAATGGAGGTAACTGATAAAGAGACATCTCATTTATAAAGTAGGGATCTCTTGTGCATATATTTCCAGTAAATAAATAAATAATAAGCTGGCAATATCCTTTAGTGGTTACTAAGATACTTGATTTTCTTAGAAAGGCATTGAAACAAAACAATTAAGACGGTTTAGAAAATGAGGCAGACCCAAATTCCTGAAGACCACCAAAACATGAGTGAAGGGCAAGCAGACTAGAAAAAATTAGTAATTTATGGCAGAAATATAAGAAGATTAGGAAAGTAAGAAACAAAGAGAAAACTTAGTCTAACCTTCCAATGTCTCCACAAAATTGGCAGGCAAACCAACAGAAGAAATTTCCTTATCCAGCGCCCCCTACAGAAGCAAAAGCATTTGTATAGTTTTGGACAAGTCTGGGATTCGATATTTATAAGGAATGCAAAGTGTGTACTTGTCCAATTAAAAGTTTCACGAAATTACACACAAGTTAGTGAGATCCAAGCCACTCATCAGGTAGGTCCAGCAAGAATTCAGAATTTTGGCACTTCAGCCATTACTTTTCCCAACATCAATTTTGTTTTAATGCAAACAACCTACTTGAAACAGTTTTACTTTCCAGTTGGCATCCACCTGAGGGAGCATTGCCAACTGAGTGGCTAAAATCTAAAACACTCATGGCGTTTTGGTGAATCTGTACTGGATGTACATGTAAACTCCACTGGCACAAGGGCACCAAGGAGGTCGCCTGTTTTATTTTATCAATAATCAATACCTGACATATCTCTTACTTGGTCTTCCATAATCATCTTCTTTTTTTCCAGATAATGTAAGAAAATGCACTCTGTAGGCAGCTTTTTCTGCAGCAAGTCCTGCCGAAACCAAGAATGCTGGAAAAACCACAAGGAAAAGGTGAGGTATAACAATCACCATTACATCTGGCACTCCAAGGTGTGATTGTTTTCCACCAGTGTTGGAAATTTTGACAGTCCAACCATCAGGGGTCATGTATCCCATTCTTCCACTTTCAGTAAAGACTTGTCCAAAGAACCAAGGAAAGAACATGAGGTATAACAAGTAAATCAGAAAACCGGACCATATCAATGTGATCTTTGAAATCTCTACCAAAGCCCAACATATACCCATTAGCAAGCATTTCCCTACTTTTCCCATCCTGAAATCATCACTGAGGTTTTTATATGTATATGGGTTCATTGAAAAGATGAGAAAAGCTTTTGGGATAAGAAGCAAGGACAAAAGAAATGCAAGAATGGTCCAGAGCACTGGATGGAACAATGCAGACCACTGACAACCCATAACTAGAAATTCTTTCCACTTCCAACTGATTTTTGCAGGTAGGCCATTGATAGAGAATGGCCTTAATTGGCTAACACTGGATCCGCCTAAGATGTCTGCTGCCTCTACTTCCAGCCAAAACCTGTCTGGAGAAGGGTCCTCGAATGCTCTCCAATTCCAAGGGGCAGTGTAATGATCTCCACGAGTCTCATTTCCTTCATGCTTTCTCATTGATGTCTCCAAAACCAAATTGAGTGTCCCAGGCATGGAATCATAAATCCTAACCATTACTGATACAATTTCTTGTTCGGAGAATATCAATGCCCTTATTGTGGCATAAGATGATGAACTTGTTGCCATGCAATTATATTCATTGTGAGATGAAATTCGTTGCATGAACCGTGAATCCAATGGAAATGTTGGCAATATAATCGGCTTCTTTGCACCCAATCTTGAATCAAAATCAACAAAAGAGATGTAGCCTGAATCAATGGCCAATATGCGCATAATCCTGCCTGTCCTCCAGTCACCCATTTCCCACTCCCAAAATTCTTTAACTAGTGAAGCTTTATTAGAACAATTGCTAATGCCTGCACTACTCTCAGGAGTTCCTTGATAAATGTCCAGTTGAAAATACTTCTCTAATGATAAGAAATGGGGTCTCGTTACATGATGCCGCTTCAAATTCTTACCAAATTTGGTATGCAAATGCCCACAGATATATGATGATAAAGAATGCTTGAGGAAAACATCTTCCAAAGTCTTCCCAGAATCTGAAGCTGCCGAGAATGACAGTGGAAAATGGCCAAAGGAAATCTTTGTTACTGATTCCTTTGATTGAGAATCCCATTGTGACAGCTCCATTCCTAGATCATCTAGTAATTGGTCAGTTGGATGCCCAAAAACGTTTGTTGGGCCACGTAAACCAACTCCCATTGTGCTATCAAACCCAACAAAAAGATGCTTCCACCCACTGTTCTGCACCACACAAAACTTACTGTCAGCAGTTAAAACATAAACTTCCAAAACGAATAAACATCCTAATCCTTGGAACCAACATTAAAGAATTGGAAACCCAAAGCAGACTTCAATACAGTCAGAATACAAGTTAATATTGATTGAGACATTTTTATGCAAAGCTACTGCAGACTGTTTATCATATACCAACAAACAACATAATTATCATAAGAGAGTGGGCTGTGACAACTTGAGCCTGACTAAAACATTTGACTTGATTCGGCTTCCTTCTTGAACTTAAGTAGAAGATTGACAGACTCAATTTGACTTCTTTCAAAAGGTTGGAGTTATACAAGATTATATGAAGCAGGATTTTCAAAAGTTGCTTCAAAATTGACCCAATTTTTCATCATAATCCTCACAATCCATATTTCCAATCATGAACCCTATCTTTTTCACGTTATTAACCCTATCCATTTTGTCTTTATTCGCTTTATTGCTGACATTATATTACATCATTTACATATCTTTTATACTCAGTTTTACATTCTAAATGCATCCATAGAATTCTAGTTGCCTTTTAGACAATACATGCCACAACATGCTATTTTAGTGAATAGTTTAGTTCATCTCTAGATGCAATGAAATGATTTTATAGAAACATGAAGATTACAGGCAAGCATTAAGATAACCACTTGCCTGAAGGGTGACACTGTGAACATTCCCAGCGCGTCTTGAACCTGCAGTGATGCTATGTTTTTGAAAGAAGTCAACCGTCCCACCGACAATAGGCACACCAAAGTTATCATGGTTTCCTCTAAGATCATAGAAGATTTTCTTGTCAAGTCCACTCCTTTCAATGACATCTTCAATGACACTATGGTACTCTACCCATTCCTCCTCATTTTGTTTCATTGTTAATGAATCTTTGCTTTTTCCATCTGGTCAAACAAAGAATGATGTAAAGAAAATGAACATTCATCCAAGATGAGGGGTATGCAAACCACACATGGACTATCAGCAGCACTATTTTTTTTTCTCCAACAAGATATTTAACTAGAATAATATTCAGAAATCCTTATATATATATATGTCATAAATTTTTCCATTTCATATCTTCTTTCTACATTAATAAAGCCTCTCCCTTTGCCATTTGACTATGGAAAGAGAATGACTGCAGTGATGTAAATAGATTTCAGATGCACCAACTACAACAATTTCTGTATATCAGATCAACATTAACATCCTTTACAATATTTTTATGACTGGATAAATTTATTGAAGAAAATAGAAAATGGATAAATCCATCAAAGCAAAGAGCAAGAATCTTCAGTTGGAAGAAATCACCCCACTTGCCTTTATGACTCAAGGCAATAGATACTCTGTTATGTACCACATTCTAAAGACATCTAATAACAGTACTAGTGTATGAATTAAGGTCTTTCTGAGTTCCATGTAATGGCAATTGAGTTTTCCCCAAGAATTGGGTCCCCTGGTCAAATGCTTTGAATATTAAAGTTGTGACACATGGGTTAAGGGTATTGGTATAATTTATATTGTGTTGCAAGTAACATGGTTCAAGTTTATCCTTGTTGCTTGATGATTGATAATATAAGACAAGAATTTGAAGTATCATTTAAAGCAGGAACTAAGACTAGTTCACAAGATCTCACAACTAAGGTTTGGACTATCTCATGATATTAGTTAGTAGAGAGAGTTGTATCAGATGTTTAGATATGAAAATGGAGATATAGGAGCAATGAGAGCAGGACAGAGACATCCCATAGTTTACTTTGCATGCCTAGTTTCATGATGTAAGACAATCCATTTCTGTAGTAGCAAGTGCGATGTGATGAAGGTGACTAGTGAGGATATGAAATAGTAAGATATCGATGTCCAAGTCTAGTGCAAGTGGCAATATGAAGGTGGCCATAATGCAATGGGTCCATCAAGTATAGACACAGATCAATCGGTGCATGATCAGACCACAGCAGTGGCTAACTATATACATAGGTGCTCATATATATGAGACTGATGCTGGGACCATTTCATATCATATGTGGAGTGGTAGAGGTTACCCTGCTTGGATTTCAATGTCAAGTCAGCACCTAGGTCTTGGTTACCAGTACAACTGTTACAAACACAACGAATACGTTCATTGATATTGGAAATCACATAGAGATTGCTTTGTTTGGGGCCCAAAAAGATGTATCAACTAAATCGTATCCATTCATCATGTTTGGCACCACTAATTTAGTTAAGATTAAAAAAATTACCTCAATTGAAGACTTAAATAGACCACAAAGAAGGATAGGAGTTTGACAGAAGTATGTTCAGTCTCAAATAAGATGAATTTTGTGGTCCACCTAAGTCTCCAATCAAGAGGTTTTTTATAATCTTGGCTAAACAAGCGATCCAACAAAAGAATTGTGATATGCGCTGTGTACATGGATGATTTGATCATGTGTGAATGGATTTGATTTAACAAAAGTAGAGTTAAAAATAATCAATGGTTTTGATTTTATAAATACATTCTTGTCAGCCATGGAGAAAGCATTTTCAACATAATTGCAGTGAAAACATTTGCACATTTCACCATTTATACTACATAGTAAGCAACAGATATGTTGCACTGAGCATGCAAATCTAGGTGATCTGGTGCCCATGCTAGACCAGGAGATGAGATCGTCTAAGGTTTATGGAAAATTTTCTATGTGATAAGAACAATATTAATCATGACAGACCACCATTGCACTCCATATGGATGTGATTGGGCCCTCAGGTTTGCTATTCATTTTTATCTTGGTCGATCACATGCACTTAATACTTCTTCTCAAGAGTTTATTTCTCTATCTGAAATCAAAACTTTCTGGACTAAATCTATAACTCAATACTCATTTCATCACAATTAGGATGTGTTTAAAATGGATGCGATGTTGTTATGAAATGAAAATTCCATTCCATTTGGTTATACTGTGGAATATGTGTTAATTAAAATACTTTTCCACGTGATTTTCAGAATTTCTTAAAGTTAAAAATCCACAATTTACATAAAATCTACACTTTACATTGAAGATTGAGGGCTTCGATATTCTTATACAGTTAAAGACCACAACCAGATCCAGTGCCATAAATGAGACTGTCACAAATCATAACAGAAACAATTCTTTAGAATAATAACCATGGTGTCATAGCCTAAGCTTAAATTGTGATTTGTATCCATTTTTTTAAATGCAATTAACCAACAGTATTAAGGACATGTTAATCTTTTTTCGGATAATTGCATATTATGCAATGCTTGCATGATAGACCCATAGGCTTTAAGTTGGAATTCCATCAGCAGTTGATCAATGGATTGGACACTTGAAGTGCACATATGCAACTAGAACTAGGAGAACTGTAACTTAACATGCTCCAATCGCACATAAAAATTTCTTTTGAATATTAGTGTGTTGTAGAGAAACAATATCAAATAAGATTCCCCGGACATTTAGGCCATCGTATGCCTTGTACGGGAGTCAGTTTAAACTTCGTTTGAACAGCATTGCCTTCCTTAGATGATGAAGATGATGAAGTTATCTATGAGATAACGTACTCTCATGATAGAATTCACGGCAAAAACTCCCGTTTCATGTCCAATCGATCACAATTTGAACCCTAAAACACTTGTTTTTCTAGTAAACGAGTGTTTTTTGTGGCATTTCAATTCCAAATTAGAAATGGCTGTTTGCCAAAACAGCTAAAGTGTGGCAGATAATGCAAGTATCAGCGGCTCTCCCCACCAACATATAAAAACCCAACAACATATACGAAAATCAGACAAACAGAGAAAAGAGGAACACCTGTGAGATCACCAGTGATCAAGACGAGAGACGGGTTGATCATGGCGAGGGCGGGGCCCACCAGTCTCCTGAAATCGAGGGCTCTCTCTGGATGGAAGACGCTGAAGTGGAGGTCAGAGAGCTGGACGACCCAGACGACAGAATCGGGGCCCCCTTGCACATCTATGAAAGCCCTCGAGTTGGGTCTTCGCCCATCGGCCATCCCGATGTTGGATTGGTGGCGGAGATGGGAAAATGCTGCAGAGGGCATCGAAACAAGCGAGAGGTAGAAGAAGAAGATGCTGACGAGAAGGCCCATCTCCGAGCGTCTGAATGCAGCGATGTTTTTCTTCATGGGGCAATCCGGTTTTTGTTCGTGAGAAGTCCCAAAACACGGGGGGAAAGACAGACAGAAGTCGTCTGCTCCCACCCGAGAAGAGCGATGCTCAGGCGATCTGACTTCATAGACGCCCCACAGGCTGCGAAGACGTTGGACGTTAATCGGACGGTCCAATCACTGCTGTTTCGTACAATTGTACTATGGCATTGGCAGCTGTTGGCGCAACTGATGCGCGTTGGATTTTACGTCCTTGATCTTAGCACGTCCATAGTAGAATTCAGAAACACTTTCATACAATCAGTTTTCCAGGGGGAACCTTGCTATTTTGCCCAACTTGATATTTTAAGTAAATTTAAGATAACCATAATATTAGATCGTTTATTTAGTTAAGATTAAAAAGAAATCATCTCCATCGAAAATCTTTATAGATATTGCAATTAAAAATATCTTTTTTAGAAAATTTTATGCGTTTTTATTTATCTTGACTTACACAATGTTTCAATTAAAGTGATTTTTCATTAAAAAAATTCATAGATTGCAATTAAATTGTCATTTTATCGACGTATTTCTTCTAATAATTACCAGTAAAGGTTGATTCCGATTTTGAAAATAGTCCTATACAATTCATTGGAATGCAGAGTTTCATTGGACAAGTGATGATTGTGTGAGAAAATAATTCCAATACCAAGAAGACTCTAAATGGGTTCTTACAACAAAATCTACCTGATTTTTCAGATCTCTGTCTATGCAAAGAACCTGATATTAAGTGAATCAACCTTAATCAAAAGTGGATGGATGGAATTTATTCACGCCAAGACCGGGATGCATCCACAATTTTAATGGTTTTATCACGTATCAGCCCTTTTCTTTCTAGACAGCAAAATAAAACGAGATTTATCATTTGTCTCTTATGCATTCCCTTCCTAAGCTGTCACACTAGAAGCGTTTCTAATTCCACTCTACATACAAGCAGTTGCCTGATGCTCATGAGTTAACGATGCAGGGATGATTTTCTATTTTGCACACGCAGTAATGAAGTGATTAATTACATTATTAGGAGGGTGAGTATGGCATATAGGAGTTCTTGTCACGATTGGTAAAGTCAGGCAAGTTGGCCGTAGTTTTGGGGAGTTTCTATAACAATTGCTTGGGGTGGTGAGGAAAGTATTGCTTCCAGCCATGCGGTAGTGTCCAAAGATGGTTTTTTTTTTTTTCTTTTTAAAGTACCCACTAGTCCAAACAACCATGGCCATATTCCCATAGACCTGACAAAATAGGTTGGATGATATTTAAAAAAATTTAAAAAAATTATTTATTATAATATTCAATTTTAAATATTTATATATGTTATTTATAAATTATTAGTTGACAAAAATGATATTTATAATTCAAACAATAATTTTTAATATCGTTTAATGTCATCTAACGAGAGTTTATGACAGTTAACGGGCTTTAACAGAAATTAATGATGTTTAATAAAATTTAACAGAAATTAATATAAATAATATTTAATGGCATTTAATACCGTTTAATATAGTTTAATAGCATCTAATGAGAGTTTATGGGCTAAAATAATGGGCTTTAGTACTAGTTAATGACTTTTAATGGGCTTTAATAGAAATAATAGGCTCTATGCATGGGCTCTACTCCTAGCTAACTACGTCTAATGGCCTCTAATTTTCAGGCCCGTTAGAAAGTTGTGGCTCAAAAAACCTAGCTAACTCCATCTAATTACATTTAACGAGCAGACACATTAAGGCTATTGGCCCGTTAACGAGCAGGCCCGTTAACGGACCTGTGGCTTGAGAATAGAGACAAGAGTGCAATCTACTACAATATTGTTATCTTGTCCTTCCATCTTGAGAATTCATGCCTTTAACAACATAAACAACTCATAATGGCTCAGATGGTACTGAGGATCAAATAGTTTATGTTCCTTGTGTATCTCATCACAACTACTCAATATGGATAATTGGAATTCCTTTTTTTCCATTTTGTTTCTAAATTACTACTCATTTAAACCAAAACCTACTGAGGTGTAGCAGGTCTGATAATTTCCCACTGATTGGGAGATTCAGGACATAATGCACGCATGCCACCGAATGATAAAGTAGGTGAAAGCTTCAAGCAATGTCAAATGAAACCTGCAAGGCTTTATACCACGATTGGTGGTTACTAGTCACTGATTCAGCTTCAATCTCTATCCATTTCATGTAGAACACACAACCTTTAAGGAACAATAAAACCGGCCAATTTTTTTCCTTTTTAAATGGATGACAATGGAGCTGTGGATTTCCTAGGCAGAGCTATCTAGAAGACAAACGAGATGTTAGATGACCATGCCATCAAATGAATCGTGCAAACTGTGACATTCTCGGTGGTCTGCAAATTTTGCAAATTTGTGCCAAGAATTCGTGGAACTCTTTAAACAGAGTGGTGCTTGCATAATAGATGACATGCCCCTCTTTGCAGGGAATTTAAGCCCTGAGTATGTTGGTTGTTCTTTCACAAAGTCTGGAAACTAATAAAAACTCACATGACAATAGCCTATCAAACATAGCTGATTCTATTTCAATTTATCCTTTTAGTTTCCCAAAGTATGGATCCTTGTTGGCTCCACGAATGAGGAGACATGTTTGTTCATTGCCCAGGACAGGCATTTCTTGTACTGAATCCCAGTACTGTTGCAGCCAAAATAAAAAGTTAGGCCTAGGCTTAGCTCCAAGATAACCTATTGATTATAAAGCCATTTGGAAGCATGAAGGGTTTGCAATAGGTTTCACATATATCTGTACAGCAACTTAATAATGCTTACCAACATGTGTTGTATAGTGTGAGTTGTGATTAACAGAAACAAATTTCATTGAGTCATTCAGTGAAACTGCTGCTTCTCACTATCCATTTGTATGGATAAAATCCCGCTTGTTAGATTCTTTTTTTTTTTCGGTCCACCACATGCAGCCAATGTGCAAAATAAAATCCACATGAATTTGAGTGCCCCTTGTTTGAAACCCACCGTTGCATGCTGTGCCTGAGAGAGTAAAAAGAGAAGAAAAAACCATATGTGGCATTTCAACCCTCTCATATGGCCTTCTAAAAATCTACTTCCTCTTCTGTTTGCAAAGACTTCAGTTGTCTCTGCCCTTGCTGGATCTGAAGTAAAACTGATGAATCTAGTTCAGTTCTGTGATTTGTATGCAGGACACTTGCTGGGCATTCACTAATCAGATCAGTAAGGTTTTGGGATGTCCTAAAATTCCACTCCTTCAGCCAAGCTCCAGGAACTGGAATGGCATCAATTCAAGAACCACTGAACAACTGTTAGATGGGTTTCCCAGAGTACGTGGCTTTTACCTGTCAGTAACTGTTATTGCCAGAAAAGCTGCCAGGAGCTGTTTGACATGTTTGTCCTGTTCGAGATGGTGTCCCCAGGTTTGGAAATTGAATTTTTTCATCAGAAAAGTTCCCTTTACATTAATTTCTCTTCTCTGGTCAAATGTTTAAGCCTGGTTACAATGATGTTAACTCATTGACTCTCTCTAACCGTTCTTTACATCATATTGACCTGTTTATTGAAAATGGTTAATCCTCTTACTTTGTCCAGTGAAGTTCATTCTACCAGTATTCAATCATTGGTAACTAAACATGATTTCAACTTTTCACTCATAATGCCATTCCCATGTTTCAGTTATGAATCCAAGGTATTTGACAATCACGAGATTTTCTACACAATTAATTTCCAGTAGTGACTTTTGTGGGATGAGTCCATGAAAAAAACTAGCTTCGCATGATATGGAAATTTTTTAGATTTCCATTTTCTTATGACATAATGCGAGATAATCCTCATGGATGACCGTGAGTTATGTTGTTTGCCCACCAGTTGTTTGGAAGCCTTCTAATTGATTAAATCTCTCTCCCAGCTACACACTAGAGATCATGGCAAGCTGCCAATTTCTATTACTGAAGAAACCAGCTAAAAACAAGCTAAAAGTACTTCACTTATGAGTTGAATTTAATAATTGCATTTATATCAAGTCATATACACTGAATAGGAATTCAAACTATCAGTTTCTTGAAGAAGGCACTAGACTGCATTCGCACAATAACATTGAAATGTTAGACTTATCTAATAAAGTAAACTAAGAGCGTGAAAAAACCTCAAAGTCCTTCACGGTTATGGTCTTAAACTAACAACTCTGTGGAATTGAATCTGGAATCAATTTTTGCAGCCACTGTCAGCCAGAGATGTACAGGAAAGGGTAGTATATGTAGCTGATTCGGATGATGGGCTCCTTTGTATGGACATTCATAAGCCACTGTTTTCACTGTAAGAAATAAATCTGTCATGGCACAGTATTTACAAGATCTCAAAGTCTTCGTTGAAAGCAAAAAGTGAAGAGTAGCAATGGCATCAGTAATTGAATTTGGTGGAGGAGCAGGGACAGCACTATGCTTCTACTGCCAATCAAAGCACTGCTGACTGCGAATTTAGTTCAATCCTACCTTGTGGAGGACTCATATAGCGACTCTATTGCCACTAGCTTTGCAACAGTGGAGTCGCCCTTTGAACACCCAAATGCATTTGTCCTGAGGAATTGTGTGATTGCTAACACTGAGTAATTCAATGACCTTAACAAACTCATGCTGTGATAGGTAGATGAGAAGGTCCCCATGTCAACCCCAATTCACGGCTCTTCCAAAGAAGACTGATTTAACCAAAGCTACCGCTATAAAAGGGAAAGGGTACCGAAGCAAAGCAGAAACTTTAATTCCTTTCTCTATTTCTTGTCCTCTAAACCAAACGCATGACCAATTGAAAGACACGTTGAAGAATATCAATCTGAAGCAGTTACCATCACAGACCAATCCAACTCGTGGTGAATTTGGGTGAATGGGACAACGACATTTTCTGAACACTTATTGCTAGGATTGCATATTGAGTACATTGCTTCATTGTCTTTGAATCTTTGGCAAAGGAGAAGAAAGTCATTGCATGAAGTAAGGACTGGGGAATAGATGTTCGTGGTGTAGGTTTGATGGATGCACCTCCACTGTTATCATTACAAAGTAAAGTTCTGGGGTTAGACATGCGAGACAACCCGCTACTCGCAAAGATGCAGTTGAAGCCGTCGAGGATGGCCGGAGATTGAAGGGAGGAGGGATTTTTTTTCACTGCCAGAGGGGTTTTCTTCTTCGCTGCAAGAAGGGTTTTCTTTTTCACCGCTAGAGGGCCAAAGGTGCTGGGGTGTCGCCTTCTGCCGCTGGTGATGGGTCAAAAACCCTGTCGAGTTTGGGGTTTGCGAAGAAATGGAAGTTGGGTTTTGTAAGAGGCTTGCAAGCACGGGAAGGGGATGGAGATAATATGGATGGTGGGATTAGACAAGCGAGTCAGCCCGGCTGCTCGCACACACAGCTGCCTTCTTGACCTTTGAATAGTTGACGCCGAATACACCGCACATCCGAAATCCAATGGCCCAGATCTAAGATCTACTTTAGTTAAAGTAGAATCCGTTGTATTGGAACCGGCCCCTTCCAAAAGATCACTTTTGTTGTTGAGTCTGGATGGCCTAACTGCTGCGTTTGTATTATGAAAAAAAGACAACTTTTTAAGGATGACAGATATTGTTTGCACTGCTAAATCTCATTCTGTTCCATCCATGCGTTCCTGTTTCTGTTTATCAAGGAGGCTTTTGGCTGTATAGTTGCAGGTTGTTGTTCTCCCTACAGTTGTCATTACTGTGAATTGGATCCATAACATTTCTCCTGATCTGAAGCCAAATCGGATCCATAACAGTTATATGCTAGAGTATGAGTTTGTTAATTTAAACTCTTAAATCGTTGAACTTCGAAAACTATCCACTAAAATTTCCAGGGCCAAGGTTAAGCTGGGTTCTAAATGCGAGTGAGATTATGAACGTTGCCTCAAATATTCCCATTCGCTGTGTCAGTTATCCAACCAAAATGGCTTTTTGGCAGTACTAATCTTTGGAGATAAATATTTTCAAGGAGTCGGGGGGGGGGGGGGGGGGGGGGGGGGGGG
>JAYJMB010072984.1:0-23580 GCA_036873735.1 Pouteria campechiana | reverse complement strand
ATTCCATCATCCATCCATCACTGAATTGATTTCACATGTACAAATGGAACTACTATCAATTGACTAATACAAATAATAACCAAAAATTTCTAACTAAGAGTCTATATCTAATCGACTCTACATCTCATACTTTCATTTCCCTACAACCAACCAATACCATGCTCAAGGGGCTACATCAAAGTGGACTCAGCCACAAACAAAGTGGTCTAAACCACAATCAAGTAGCAACCACATCCAAACCAAGTAGTCTAAATCACAATCAAGTGGCAACCACAATCAAACCAAGTGGTCTAAACCACAGTAGGGTGGCAACCACATCTAAACCAAGTGGACTCAACTCCCTTACAACTCAGTGTGTTCTAGTCTGTCCCTGCAATCTGGCTACAAATGTTACGAGATCCATGACCACATGGTATCTTGCCGTCATTGCAACCAAAGAGCTACAACTTCTCCATCCACACTCATGAAATAGGCAAAGGAGTCTACATACAATAGGCTGATCAGGCCTCTTCACCATGAAAGGTGGCATTAAACAAATAAAGCTCAAAGAAGGGTAGGATTTCAAACATCCAAAGTAGCCAACCCGACAGGCATCCAACCCAAATATACAATGATCATATTCTAGTAGACATCCAAACCTCAAATACATATCAATCCAATCCAAGAGGCATCCAAATCCAAGCATGAACCTCAGTCATGCGTCCAAGCCTCAATCAAATAACCAAAATCCAAATACTAATCACATAATCATATATTCAAATCTCCATCAAATAACTAATATTAAATAAATAAATATCCAAAACTCGATCAAATAATGAAAAGGCCAACCTCAACCCAATGGCCAACATCCAAACTTACCAAATAACCAAATGGTCAAATCCTATTTCAATAGTCAAACCCAAACCAAATAAAGTCTCTACAATATTCACATCGTCGTGTCATCCCGGCACCATCCAAGCTCTATTCATTCTACCACCACACAAACCCAAATGCCTCATAAGGCATATCCTACAATTTCACATCTCATATTCATCAAATAGTCCAATTATTTATCGATAGCCTATATAAAATTCAATGTCAATTAATTTCAAAACAAGCAGCCAAACTCAATTACATACCAATTATATCCTAACTAATGTCCAAATCCCAACATGTCTTCCCATTCAAGCATACATCCCAATTCTCAATCAAATAATCCTAAAATATACAAATTCATTAATCACAATTCTCCTCATTTCATTGTACTACACCTTATCACAATAACATTGCAATTCCACAAATTGTTCAATAAACAGTTTTCTAAATGAATACTTAAAATACAAACTTTTATCCCTCTAACCCATCATTTACAATAGCGCACATATAGTCAAACAGAGGGGATAATCACTATACTTATTTAATCATTCGTTCAATCTAGTTATTTAGAAGCAAAGTTATTCGATTACATATAAATACGTCGTTCCTCATAATCAAAATCAACAAAGGATTCCTCAAATTCCAAACATTCTATTCCTTACAAAACTCTTTCAATTTTGTGCTAAATACATATTTGAGCAAACATATATATTACTATAACATGTCATCTTCAATTAAAATAATCAAATAACCAATAAGGTTCACACAACCATTTAATCCAAAGGAATCCAATGATTATATCACAATTCAATTAGATAAACAAACTTAATTTCAATTCCCAACAATTTTCCTTATACTTTCATAAATTTCCTCATTTCATATTCACATGACCTGTGAAACAATTAACAATTTAAACAACCAACAAGATGCATATGAACATCACCACACTTCACTGCGCTATTGTGATCATAATAAATTTCATATTATCAACTATATACACATCCAAATCATCTTTGTGCTATCAAATCACATTCATTTCTTATCAAACTCCTCTATGTCATACCATAACCATTCATATGAATAGCACTCATATCAAATGACATTTATACTAAAATTCCATGTGCCTCTATTCCTTAATGTGAGCCTTTAGTATATAAATGACCATTCACTTTCAATTTTATATTCTTCCAAAATTCTCATAAGTTCATAAACTCTTATTGGCCTGTCATTTTCTGTCAATTCCATGTACCCTACTGCCATCATGATTTTAAATTCTAGTGCTCTCACATAGATGAGCCAGACTTATCGCATAGATAAGTCTTAGGCTCTAATACCATTCTGTCACGCCCCGCCTTCCAAGGCGCGACTTATTATTTTGCACTATTTTTCACCTAAAATTTGCCCACTTTTAGGGTGGGGTGCTCTGCCCAAAATTTGGTAGAGCCTAACCTAAATAGATGAGTTTTCCACTTGTACAATTATATATTAATTAAATTAATACAATGATACAATTTCTAGAGACAAACATCCACTTACCCACAGCCCAAAATCTGTATCACACCATGATTGCAATAGCCTAACTTATTCCAAAATATATATTATGCACATTTTTCTATTATTATGACATGCCATGTAATTACATTTAATATACAACATTCAAATTTTCAATTACAATTATACAATGATATTATCATTACACAAATACACACAAAAAGGGGTACGAACCCTAATCCATCATACTTCATAAGTTTTCAGTCTTTCTCAGAAATCCTTTGCTTGACCTATCAACTAAAAATTTAAACAAGAAGGTATGAGTCCGGGCAACTCGGTAAGCAAACAAATGTAACAAATAATAATTAATCCATAATTAGCACATTTCATATCGAATAATCGATATTTCAAAATCAAAAGTTCCATGTTATTTCCATCCAATCAAATAAGGTCATATTGAATCAATCTTCAATTTAAATAAACAACAAAGGTATCCTATCCATCCATCACATTAAACATTCATATTAACCTAAAATATCAAATATTCCAATCTAAGGGATACTTAATATCCCTAACAACCAAACAACATCAACTTAAGAAGATATGGGATATCCACTATCCACAATCAAAACATACATGCCCGGATTTTGAACAAAGGGGATAAATATTATCCCTAGCTATCCAATGAAAAAAAATGCCTATTTACATTAGGCACTTAGTTTCCAACCGTTCTTCCGACTTTACGCCTTTTCATCCTTCTCAGATCATCCTTTACAGGGCCAATGTTAATTATAATACATTATTTATAGTCAATTTCTGGATATAATCATCAAACATATGATAAACACCAGTTAACTTGGAGTTTCTTCACAATTATCATCAAAAATCTTCTTATTCGCATATTTATCTAGTATCTTACATGATCAACAGCTAAATAATTTACAAATAACTTAATTATGATATAAATCCACTCTATTCATGGCTTACACAATCCAAACTATAAAACCTTCTTTAATTCCCAATTAGGGCATAATCAATTATTCAATTCCATTGGTTGAATCAACCCAAACAAGCCTTAAAAATTATAATTCATATATTAAATCTTTCTTCCATGATAATTTCATAAAATTCCTAAATTATTTAATTTTACTAGTCATAGAAACCCTGGCTTGGCTAAAATCATGATTTCTTATGCCAAATCATTCCCAATACCTCATTAAGCATACTTAAATCAAGTTCCCCATAATTTCAACATCAATTTCATCATTTTCCCTAAAATTCTTGAAATTTACCAAACCCTAATTTTGCTAAAATCCAAATTTGGATGGGGAAAACTAACATACCTTAGTAGCTGGACGTATCTTTCTTCCTTGGGCAAACATCCAAGCTCGATACTCCAAGTAGATCCATCCATTCAGAGAAAGTCAGATTTTCTTTCCATTCCTATAGTTCAAATGGTTCAAACTTGGGTTTAGGGACAAAAGCAAATGATCTTCCACCTAAACAAAGAATTTTCCAAGTTCCTATGGCATGAATTTGGGCTAAACAAAATGGGTTCCAAAGCAAAGGCAAGAACAAGAAGAAACGGGACGGGATAAATTAAGATGGGATGGGTTTCAAGCTTAAAAAGTTAGACTTTTTGGTTACTCTAATGCATCATCAGGCCTATGTCACGACATAGAAAACTTGTGTTATGATGCAGAGTTCACTGCCTGGCTAATTTCGCGACATAGGTGTCGTGGCATTAACCTATTGCCCATTCCAAGATATTTTTGTATTTCATCCATAACTTTCTCATACCATATCTAAATTAAGTGATTTTTCTTCCATTAGATAGATAGTTTCATGATCTACAACTTTCATGGTGAACATCCTTTTAAATTGTTCCATTATCTATATACAAATTCAATCACAATGAAACCTTTTTCCAAATTTAGCTTTTACACTTATGAAAAATCACCATAGTCCCCATTTTACATAAAACACTTGAAATCTCCCAACAATCACTTCCCACACATCACATAAATGAAATAAATTATGTTCAGGCTATTTTCCATCTCACTTGAAGTCAAATGCCAAAACTCACTTAAATAACTCAATAGGCCATTTCCATTCCAAGTTACATCCAAAACTCAAACTAATGTTTCACCCACATTACACTATATATTGTAACTATCTTAGGCCATTCACATTGACCATAGATATGTTTTTTCCAAAATTCACCATTTCAATTCTTTTTATGCAACATTCAACTAGATGATCCAAAACTGAAACATTATCTCTAAAGTCTAGCTTAAAACCTCATATATGTCACATTATGCCCAATAAGCATGTTTCATTAGTCACTAGAGTCATATACATGATTTACCTCAGAATCACTACTTGGGTCAATTTCACTCAAAATTACTAATGAGGTAATTTTCTTTGTTCAATTCGGTTTTCCATAATAAATTTCTTTATAAAACACTATGTATTACTTTAATTTCTCACTTTACTAAAAATTTCAATATAATAGGTGTTACACTATGCCCCTTAGAGCTAGAATCTAGAAGTGTACAGTGGCATTATGCCCTCTTGAGCTGGAATCAAAAAGAGTATTATTGTAGCAGGTCATATTATGTTTGAACTAAGGAAACCCAAGACACTAAGGAGAGTTCTTAGAAAAGTAGGGTAAGGGGTGTTATGTTTGGTTGTTTGCTTTTGATGATTAATAAAACTTTTTTAATAACTTCAATTAAGCTAATGGTATGTTGCTGAGATTTTTGAATTCAAAAGAAACTTTTAGAGGATACAAAAATGTCTAGAGGGACATTCAAAGGCTTCAAAGAAAGCATCTGAAGTTCATAAGTGGGTCTGGAAGTTTTTAAGGGAGCATTTTGAATTCAAAAGAAAGTTTCAGAATAAAGTAGAAGTTTTAAAGGAACATTCAGAAGGAAGAAGTTCTAGAGGAAGCATTTAAAGGTTTAGGATGCTTTAGGGGTCGGAAGTGGGATATGTTCAAAGTCAAGGAAACTTTAGAATTTACATTTCTTTTAGAGGAGGCAATCAAAGTTCAAAGAGAGCTTCAGAGGCTCACAAATTCAAATAATGCATTTTGGGTTTTCAAAGGAAGCTTCAGGGTTGCACGTCAACCTTCAAAATTTTTGTAAATGTTGCCATTGGTGGTGGTTGAGACCATCAGACTTTTAGAAGAAGTTTAAAGATGCAAAAACTTACTTCAGATGTTCTGAACTTAGTGTTGCAATGGTAAACCCAATCTTTAGAGGTCTGAAGCTTGGCTTCAAAACTCTAAAGTTGTAAATAGGTAGTTTCATTGAAGTAAATTGCATGATATCTTGATCTAAAACATACCAAAAGTAGTTTCAATGGCTAGATTGGATTTAGAACTTATAAATAGAAGTTCCAATGAAGAAGAAATAGCATTTGAGAGGATTAAACACAAATCAATCATAGAAACTCAAGTCTCCAAAGTACAATCTCTCCAACAAGCTTCAACATTCAAAAAACTTCAAAGCTGCATCTTTTCACTTTAGAGGAGAATGAAAGCACTATAATGGATTCACTATATATCCTACATTATGCTTTAATTGTGTGTACATTTAGGCCTAGTTAGAGGTAGTTTATTTATACACATTTGTATTTAAAAAGTGAAAGTTGCTAGTTAGCTCTACAAACTAGATTGTATGAGTTTGCTGGTAAGCTCAGAGGAAATCCAGTGACTATGAGTTTCTAGTTAGCTCATAGGAAACTAGATAGTACGAGTTCTTGGTGATCTCTAGAAACTAAGAGAGGTGTGCTTCCACAAGGTTATAGTGTAACCCAAGGTTGGAGATACCTTAGAAAGTGGCGTAGGTGCCAAGAGACCAGAACTACTATAATCCTTATGTTCTTATTTATTTGTGTGCTTGGTGCTTCTATTGCTATCTGTTTTCTACACTTTTACATCCTATCTATTTTCCCTATCTCACTTGGATTCTTGTTTGGGTATACAACCTTCATTTGGGTTGTAACAAGGAGGTTGTCCCAAATCACTATCTATTGTGCCTATTGTCTGTGTTTGCATTATCAGTTTTTTCTCAACTTTTTATTACAAATTCTTTTGATAATCATTTGAAACAAGGGAATTAAATTAACTGAGGTTTAAATAAGAAAATTTTATAAAGCCAATTCACCCCTCCTCTTGGGTTAAGCCTTGCTAAAGGGACCAACAAGTATGAATATTAATAAGAATAAATGGGTAGACCTTGAATCTGTGGTTTGTAATGCATGAATTTTTATAGTTCATAATGCTTTTCTCTTTTCTTTCAATCATTTATTCAAAAATTCTAAAATTTAGATAGGGATGCATATTACAAACCTACAAAAAAGAAAAATAAGTGGTAACTGTTTCAGTCTTTTGTAATCTCCTATATCTAGATACATAGATATTTATAACAATTTATAGTTTAGATTTTGCTACATGTAAAAAATTACATAAGCTCAGCTTAGAATTTTATTCAGTGACGTAGAAATTTCTTAATTTTCTAATAACTTTTCCACCTTACTCTCTACTCTATATCTGTATATATTTTTCTCAATTTGTATTTGTTATTTGCTCTAGTATTTTACAAAGCTTCTAAAATTGCAAGAATTGGCTAAACAATACAAAAAGTTAGTATCGATAAAAGAAAAATAAGATATGAATCATCTTATCTCAGATCATTCATACATTGAACTATATTTCTTAATTTTCAAAGTTATTATTTTCAATAACTATTGTTAAATACATGAAAATAGTGCATGCCAACCTAGTAATTATATTTCAATATTTTTATACTTTTTAATTTTTAAGGTAGTTGAACACTAGATAATTTCCTATATTTAAATATAGTTATCTCAATTAATATTTTTCCATTTTATTGGTCATCTATGGAGGTAGAAAGTTTTTGAAATTTGAGCAAGTGACACATATCAAACACATATGCAAAAGAAAAAAGTAGTGATAATTTTTCTCTGATATTGTCCCCTATATCTAGATATATTTCATATTTTGAAGATTTTATATTTTCTCTAAAGTTTTTCATACATACAATAACCTACATAAGGTAACCTTGGGATTCCATTTAGTGAAATAGATGTAATTATCAAGACTTAGGGTAGCATCCCATACCTCTACCCTAGCTATGAATGTTAATCCAAGACCTATCATGCTAGATCAAAAATAATATTATATGACAATAAATGCATAAATAAAGATAAAGTTCTAATAAATAAACACAATTCTCCACTTATTATTACCTTATTGAATAATCTTGAATCTTCAACATCAAAATCCGTAAACAAAAATCATAAAATAACTAAATTGTATCTTCCACCACTAACTCTGGAGCTATACCTAAGCCCAACACGTCTACTAGATAGAAGGTCCTACATCTCCTAAAATAATAAAATGAGGTGAGTTAGTGAGAACTTAGCAAGCAAATGTAGAATAACATATACACACAACCTTGTAAATATAATAAAATATGAAACACTACCTCACGGAAGATAATGGCGATAATACAGGTTAAAAAAAACATAAGCATGTGTGCTTTTAGTGGTTAATTGTAATTACTATGTAGAAAAGAATCCAGCTAATCCAAAATGCACAATTCCCTTCATTCCTCTATTTTTTACATAAGAAAGCACATTTGTTCGAAATCTCTAGTTTTACATCTTTAAAGAGAAAACTCTTGATTAAAAAGAAATATATTATATTGAAGTGATAAAGCAAAATGACAAATTAGAATAAAACATAAGCACGAATCATGAATCTTGTTAGACCAGGCATGATTGTGGGGTTGATAAGCTTGACTTCACAAACTTATTAAGAGAGGATATGAGTTTTAGTAGACCAAGCACATTAGCAAGTTTAACTCAACAAACTTGATAAAGGGTGAACTAGATTAGGCATGTTGGCAAGTTTAATTGGATAAACATGATAAAGTGTGAATTAAGTAGAAGTAAGTCTTTGCAAACCAAGCATGAGGGTTAGATAAGATTGACTCAATGAACTTATCAAAGGAGGATTTGAGTCTTGCCAAACTATGCATGTTGGCAAGTCTAACTTGATAAACTTGACAACTATAGTGTGAAGTGTAGTGGGTTGTAAGTCTTAGAAACTAAGCACAACAATAAGGTAGACAAGACCTAAAAAACTTATTAGGGGATGTTGGTAAGTTTAACTCGATAAACTTAACAATTATACACTCAAATGTAGTGAGTTATGTAGCAAGGCAAATTAAACAGAATAATAAGTTTGATTCTACAAACTTTTCAGGGTGGGGGAAAATCAATAATCCAAGAGCAACAATTCTTAACAATCAGGCCACATTCTGCTATAGAATCCTCATTGTGAATTCACTTATCTAAACAAATGATCCCTCGAAATAAGGAGATCAAGTAGATATTAAGCATAGATAACTCACAGGGGATAGGCAGCCAAGCATGATTCAATAGATGAAGTATCATGAATGATTTAAAAGCAAGGGCATTATGGACATCAAAATCAGCATGATTCCATAGTGGATGCAACATAAAAGCTAAGAGCAATCCTCGAATATAGAACAATAACAAAGAGAAAATATGAGCAGTAGATGAGGAGAGACTTTAGCAACAAAGAAGATCAAACCTTACCAATTTGATAGCATTTTGCCATGGAATCTTTACTGTGAATTCATTAGTCCCAGATAAATGATCCTCGAAATAGGTAGATCAAGCAAATCCTAAGCATGGAAGACTTATATGGATTGGATAGTCGAGCACAATTTTATTGATAAAGCATCATGGATGATTTAAAATGTAACACCCAGGGTGTTGAACAAGTGTTGCAGCGCCCTTTCTAGTGCCAATGGCAGTGGAAGGTTGGTGAGTCAGCTTTTAAAGGCCGTTCCATGCCATTTTCTTCCTTTTTGTTCTGTTTTTCCTTCTTCTCATGCCCAAACCCTTGCCATAGCTTCATTTATGCCCTAAATTCTTGCCATTTGCTAGAAAACAAGATGATTTACATGTATAATCATTCAAGCATGCATCTAACCCTAGGTTTTAACTATTTGCATAGTGAAAGATGATGGAAACTCGAGGTTACAGTGACACATGGTGGAGTCTTGAAGTGTCGAAGTCGAATCCTTGTGCTAGGGAGGAAGTCATGTTAGGATTTCATGGTAAGTGCATTTTCTCTCATTTAATTTATGATTTTTGCCTTATTAGCATTTCGTTAATAGTGACTAAAAGGGGAATTGATATGAAATTGTTGAGGATTTTATGGGAAAAATGATTGATTAGTGTGTTAAGTCTACCCCTCTATTAAGCTTGATTTTGATAATAAATTGTCATGCCCTGCCTTCTGAGGCGTGACCTTGATCATTCCCTTTATTTTCACTACCACTTCCTCACTTTTAGGTTGGGGTGCTTGGATCCCTTTCCATTACACATGTTTTTCATCATTTGCCCTATATCTTTCCCTATATTTAAGGGAATTTCTGCCAAACTTTCAATAGAGTCTGCCCTGTATTTTCAAGATTTAAAACCTGATATATAATCATTCAAACTCATAATTTCTAAATATCAATGTTCATAATTCTAAATCATAAATAAAATTGCAATTTCAACAATCATCACCATTCTATCATAATTAACCCCACTAGCCCAACTTACCCATAGCCAAGAATCTGTATCACTCCATGATGGTAATAAACAATTCCACATTAATATCATGTACATTTATTTCTATGATGACATGCCATGTGATTACATTTAATATACCTCATTTATAACATAATATAATTATACAAATGCACAATGGGATTCCAATCCCAACATTCAAACATACCATTCAATGATCTTCAGTTTTTCTCATAAATCCTTTGCATGACCTATCAACTAAAAATTTAAATAAGAAGGCGTGAGTCTGGGCAACTCAGTAAGTAGACAAATGTAATAAATAATAATTAATCCACAAATAGCATATTTCATATCAAACAATCGAATCCATCATTAGAAATAATCACAAATGGATATATATTCATCAATTAATACTAGTAAATAAATCCCTGTTATTTCCATCTAACCAATCAATCTTATATCGAATCAAACTTCAAATCAAATATACAACAAAGGGATATTCTCTATTCCTCATATTAGATATTCAAGCTAAATCAAACATTAATTATTTTAAATCTAAGGGACACTCATTATCCCTAATAACTAAACAAATATGGGATATCCACTATCTACAGTCAAAACATACATGCTTGAATTCACACAAATGGGCTAATCCCCATGCATTCAACAAAACATGCCCAAAATTTCAAACACAGGGATAAACAAAATAATAAACAATGTTAATTGTAAGCTTATCACATTAAGCTTTCAAAAGAAGATAATTTAAAAGGAATGCTCAAGTAAAAATAACTCAAAAGCAATTCAAAAATATTCAGAAATACTTCAGAGATAATTGAAAAGAAATGCTAAAGTAAAAATACTCAAAAGCAATTCAGAAATATTCAAAAGTACTTCAGAAACAAATCAAATCCCTTCATAGATAAGGCATGAAGCTTAGAAGTTCAGAAGTATTAAAAACCTTTTTAGAAACAAGTCAGAACCTTTTTCAAAGACAAAGTGCAATCCTCAGAATTAACTCCAGAGCAGTCCCACACTTCAAAGGTAGCTCAAAAGCATTCCTTAGCCTCTAGAAACATGTCAAAAGTAAAGTACTCTACTTTAAAGAAAACTTCTATACTCAGAAGTTCATTAAAAGAATTTCAAAAATATTCCAAGGCTTACAGATGCTTCAAAAGTCAAATAATCATGGTACAGAATTAATTCAAAAGAATATCTACACTCAAAACCTTATTAGAAACAATACAGAATGTCGACTTTACAATCAGAAGTTCATCAAAAGAACTTTAAAAATGCTTCCAAGTCTTAAAGATGTCTTAGAAGATTGATAATAGTGATAAAGAATAAACTCAGAAGAAGTTTTTGAACTTAGAACATTATTAGAAGATTTTCATAAGTAATACAAAAAGCCGTCAAAGGAAACTTGAAAAAGCCATTGAAAAAGCCAAGAATCAAGAAGAGTATCAGAGGCTGAATTCAACCTTTAGAGGATCTTCAAAAGCTAAAATATGATCATTGACGGCGTTGGAAACCTAAACTTGATTCAGAAATTTTGAAGAGGTGCTAAAAAAACTCTGATAAAAGGCAAATCTAACGGTAGCTAATAATAAGACGATGTCAGAATTTTTGAATACTTATCTCAAAAGTTGTAAAGCTAGATAACATGTAAAAAATTTGTACCAAATCTACCAAACACTTGAAAAAATTATAAAAAGTTGTAATGACTATAATCTCTTTCATAGCTTATAAAAGGATAATTAAAGCAACACACAAATCAATAAAAAGATAGAAAAAGAGAAATTTTTGACTCAAGCATTTACAAGAGCATTTGACATCTTCTTTAACTCCAACTACTTTAACATTGTCAAAGCATTCAAACCCATATCTGCTTCACTTTCAAGGAGTTTAATAGATATGTCCTTATTGCTTACTTTGTTCATTTATTTAAGCTTTGAATTTATACTAATCTATACATTTCTTTTTCATATTTATTAAAGCAAGCAAGGTGCTTGCTATTTATGCATTGAGAAAAACAAGTAGAAGGACGTGCTGAAAGTGTATGAGTTGGTGAACTCTCTAAAAACCAATGAGTTAGTTGGTGAACTCTGAAAACCAGGGAGTTAGTTGGTAAGCTCGGAATACCAATGTGTATTTAATTAGGTTGATCAAAGTGTTATTAGAACTTGAGATCAGTAGAAAAGATTGACTCAGAGAAGTGGAGTAGGAACCAAGGGCCGAACCACTATAAAATCTTGTGCACTTGTGCTATAAAATTTACTTCCTCTTATTTTAAGCACACTTCTCAAATTATTAGCCAAAATTTTTTAAAGCTAAATTCACACCTCCACCCCCCCCCCCCCCCCCCCTCCCCTCTTGATCTACTATTTAGTAAGGGATCAACAAATTGCAAAATTTTTGGAATGAATTGGGTTTGGAGAAATTTGATTATGTCGTTAGCTAGAACCAAATGAATTGTAGAAAGGGGAATTTCATGTGTAGAATATCCACATAGTAAATTACAAGTTCATAGCTTGATTAGCTTATTTTTATGATTAATTAATTATAAATCATGTTATATGATACATGTGCATGACTGGCAATGAAATACCCCTTGAGACACTGAAACACTTTGTTGAATTATTATGCTTTAAATGATGTATGTGAGATGTTCAATGAAATGCTTGAAGGAGTAGTAAATTATGTATATAGGGTTGATTGTAACCCTAAGACTCTAATGAAGTGGAATGAAGGATTAGTATATTTTGGGGTATAATTGTCATGCTCCGCCCCCCAGGGCCTATGCATTTCACCATTTTCCCACCATTTCCCTACTATTAAGGGAAATCTCTACCCTAAAATATAAGCATTTAAACCTGATATACATTTAATCATATACTTCTGCAATTTTTATAATCATAAAATAAGAACATTAAGCATAAATTAATCACACCCACACCCAGAACTACTAACCCAAGACCAGAACTGTATCATGATAACAATACATTGCACTGGATTAATACAAATTCATCAACAAAATCATACTTAAATGACTATGACATGCCCATGCTTTTTGTTACACTACATTTGAAATTGTTTAAAATATCTTAATTCCAATTATACAAATACATTATGGGATTGCAAATCCAATAAATCATACCACACTAAAATATCTTCAACTCTTGCTCATTGGGCCAGCTCATAGTTGGGATTCTTTACTTATCCTATCAGCTAAAAAATATAAAATAAGAAGGCATGAGTCCATGCAACTTAGTAAGTAGGCAAAAATATAAAATAATAATTAATCACAAGTCACATGTTCTAATCCAGAACATGTATTAATTATAACAATGTAATCACCAACATATATATATACACTCACGAGACCCAAGAACCACACCCATGAATATAATGCATACATCTCATTCTGAGATGTAAAATACAACAATCATCAATTCATGTCAATATAAACAACCTACGCCACTCAAGCTTATAATATCATAAGTCATATCATTATTGAATTATACATTGCCATGTTGGCACCTCATACCATACCTATGCCATTTAGGCACAACCTCATATCCTTATGTGATATCCAAGTCATGAAATGCTTTCCATTCCAACAATATATATGTTCATTCATTTATCATATATAACATTCAAATCAAGGGATAATGCTTATCCCCAGCAATCAACAATCCATACATTCATGTCATCTAAAATATATCAACTTGCTCTACATAAGGGGATCAATGCTATCCTCATCCAAACAAGCATTCACATGATATCTTATTTATTCATTTATATATAACACTGGGATATTCTATATCCCTTTTATTCCAACATCCATACACAATAATAAATCTCCCTTTACATAAAATATGGGATACTTTCTATCCCCAACAATCATATGTCCATGTATTAAAATACACATCAATCTTTAAGAAAATATGGTATGTCCCCAACCAAAACAGACCTGCCCAGATAAGATCAATAGGATAACTATTATCCCTATACATTCATACATACACAATAGGGGCGCTTACTTACCTTAATGATGAGTCATCTTACACTTCTTGAGTTTCCATCCTTTCTCATGCAGCTCAATGATCTTCTACATACCATCATATCATTTATTTCTCATTCCATCAATATATAATAACTCTACCATTCAATTAACAAGTAATTAAGCTTATTTACAAGTTGATTAAGACCATAGGTTAATAATTGAGTTGCTTAATCATACTATAAACAAAAGCCCTTTCTAACCTTTACTTAGGTTATGGCCCCAAATCAACTTTTCTACCTTCAAACAAGTCTTAAACCATCATAATCTATGCCTTAACCCATTTTATCAGGACAATTACACATAAAACATAAAAACCCCTAATTTTTACTATTCATAAAAATCACAATTTAGCATAAATCATGATTTCTTATGCCAAATCACTAAAATCAATCCATTAAATCATATTCCCCATGAATCTATAGTAATATATATCAGTTTCTTCCCCCAAATCAACTATTCATGAAATCTACAAACCCTAGATTTCCAAATCTATGAATTTTGGTTGAGGGAAGACAACTTATCATGATTTCCAGGCATGGTTTCCTCCCATGGACGAGAATACAAGCTCAAGAGTTGAAAAAGCACACTCCATTTGTAAAATATCAGATTTGCCTTCTTCCTTCACTGTCTAAATTAAAGAAATTTTGGTTGAAAGCAAGATTGTGGGTTTTTTTTCTAAACATGAATCCTAGCTAAAATCATGCAAAACAAGCTTGGAAACAAAAGCTTTTAGTGTGGGGAGAAAGAAAATGGAATAGATTAAAGAAAAATGGGATGAAATGGCTTTAAAAAGTCATCCGACTGACTTACCACTGGCTGGCGCCGTGACCTCAAATTCTGACACTACGGCGCTAGTTTTTGCAGAATGCCTGCACACTCGGCTTCATGAATTGGCGCCATGGCCCTGCTATTTGGTGCCATGGCTCAACTTCTTGGTGTTGTGGCACAACTTTCTGCTGCCCATTTGCTCCGTCTACACGTAATAGCTCCATGGCTCTGAATTTCTGAGTCACCACCCTATTTTTGCTACCCCTTTATTTCTTTGACTTTTCATCCTTTTTCCACCCTTCTTTCCCCATTTTCTTCATCATTTATTCCACATAAAACTAATATAAAAGAAACCAAAGTTTACCTCAATCAACTTGTAATCATGTCACATTATCATGCACATATGATTTTAATTGGTAGAATTTCATGAAACTCTTATGTAGTTCATACATACTTGAATCATTTCATTTCAAAACAAATTTCTCCATATCTTAAATCATTCCCTTTATACTCATAATAATAATCAAGTACATAATAAACCAAAATTAAAACCCTAGGTATTATAGACCACCTCCTTACAAAATGTTTCGATGTCAAAGCTTAAAGTATCAATTGATTCTTATTATTCGATTAAATTTGCAATTCTATATATCAAGCAAGTTACACTTTTTTGATTATATCACCTAATCATTTAGAAACATATACTTGTACTATCACTAACACTTGCACAATTCCTCATCCAAGGTGCTCAAAGTGTTAATATAATCTATTTTCAATGATATAGGCAAAAGCTTTACTCATAAAAAATTTTACTTTCCAATTACCCCAAGCATGGGAATCATACCTCGATTTCATACCAAATAATCTACTTAGTTTTAGGGTAATTACAACCATAGTCTTATGCTTAAGGAGGTTTCTTCTAGCCTATAGTCCTACGTCATCTCATTATCAACATAACATAAGATCAACATTCTTAGAGTGCCTTATCATCAGGCATTTTCATTCTTTTATTTTATTATCAATATGATTTCAACCTTCTTATCAACGCTTTAATATTTCTAGCCACATTATGACACGTATTTATCTCTCCTTGTATCCTCAGCAATAAGGCCTACTAGGACCAAGACATCTTTCTTGTTGCCCTTTGTGGCACCCCGCTATCATTGCTCTACAGAAGTCACAAGTTAACTAAATTAGAAACACATCCATGCCATCAAGGTAGTCAGAACATTTTTCAAGCCATCTAGGCTATTGTGTTGTCTCCTAATATATTCTCACTCAATACAGTGCCATTATAGTATATTATATGACAATGTATGATACCAACAATAAGGCAATATCAATATCATGCTCATGATACATCTTATCAACACTTTAGATTATTCAGCCTTAACATTCCATTATTTACCAAATCATAATAATCTAGGGCCAATCGAAATTAATCCAGGCCCTCTAATTCACTATGTCAACCAAACATCTCAATATGTGACACCTAAATTTTGGTAAGTATAACTTTTAATGATAATAAAATTTTTGGTAATTAGCGGCCCTAAATAATTGAAAATTTAATATGATTTTTGGTATTTTTGGTAATTTCAGTCTTCTAGAGTATTTTCAGTATTTTGACATAATTTCTTCGTATGAACTTAGAATTGGCTAATTTATTCTATATTATTAAGATAATTTCAAGGAGTATAACATTTATGTAGACCAAATTTCCTAATTAAGCTTATATTTTGATTTATGGGTCCCACAAAGTGATACCTCTTGAATTGGAGATAGTTATAGTGTTTTGGCTATAACTATTTCATGTGAATTTGGAATTTAGTGATTCTTAATTCATTGGAAAGATAAAAATAAAAGGTATAACTTTTATATTTACCACTTTTGATGAATCAACCCCCGTATATGCACAATAATCAAGACAAGTAACATTTATTACAATGACATATGTATTTAGTGGAATTTGGATTTTTAATGGAAATTTTGTAGTAATTATTGACCTAAATAATTGAAAATGGATGAGAGATGACATACACTTGGTTTATTATGATCTTGAGTATAAAATAAATTGGCACAAATGGAATTTGAATCATGTGCACATGTAAGGTCATTAAGTGTGCCGGGTGCACCAAAACTAAATCCATTGAAAGCAAACCCACCCCTAAGACCATTCCACGTTTTATACCCTTTCTCTTCCTTCCTTCCCATTCCCAAAGCAAGAATGAGTGGTCTTTTTCTCACGCCCCATCTTCCACTTAATTTCCAATGACCTTTGTTAGGGAAAAAAATTCCCAAATCAAGTAGAATTAGTTCCCACCCAACTTTCATTGATTTTGGACATGTATGGTGAAGAGGAGGAGCTGTTGGGATCATGAGCTTGCTGTTTGGGAGGAAGATCAAGAAGAAAAAGTTTGGTTTTAGCCAAGGATTGAAGGTAAGCAAGTCTGTCATGGTGGTTGTGCTTTGATTAGGGTACATTGCAAGTTTTTAGGGTGATTTAGGTTAATGAAGTGCTATAAAAGAACTTGAGCTTTAATGGGGAATCCAAGCTAAATGAAATTAGAAAGAGAAAAGAGTGATTATGGGCATGATTTGGAGCTATATTACTGTCCACAAAAGTGGAAAGCAAGATGGAACATGGGGGCCTAGCTAGAAGGCCTTATTTGGGCGTGTATTACTTGATGAATTTGTTTGGAATTGAGTTGATGATTAATACATGCTAATTATTGATTGATTATGTGATTTTTATGGTTTAGGAGATAATTATTTCTGGAAAAAAAGAAATGATAAATGCATATTATGCATACAAACTATTTATGAAAATGCCTCTAAGAGATGTTTGACATGACTTCAATAATGCACTAGCTATTTGAGCAAGATTAATGAGTTAATTATCTATTTAAGCATGGTTCCATGATTATTAATGTTAATTGATTATTATAGGATGATAATCATGATTAGAAATGATTTAAGGATGGTGAAAAGTTGAATTGGAGCACAAGAATTTAAGTTGCAACTTAAATTGCAAAAATGGACTGTTTGGGCATGAATGCATCTGTATAATCTGTTTAGACTTAATTTCTTGTTAAAAAAATTAAATAATATTTATATGGTGTTAATTACATTAGGGATTAATTAGAATGGATGAAAATTATGTTTTTAGTCATGCATGCAAGGTGTTTGTGAAAAAGATTAAAATAAAGAGGTATATAAGTGCAAGAATGTGAGATGTGTTTTTAAATTGATTATGGTGAATAAATAAGTATGATTATGAAGTAATTTACATGGAAACTATGTTAAGGATTTAGTATATGTGAATAAGAATGAAATCCATGTGAGTTGAGTTGCTAAACAAGGCAAATTAAAAGTGCATGTGAAGTGTTCAAGGAAATACTTAAGTAAATGGATTATTTGCAAGTAGGATGAAGTTGCATGATTTTTGCCATTTGTTAATGTAGGACCTAGTGAGTCTTGATAAAAAAGATAATGTTGGGCTAAAAGGACTGTGGGAACTATTTATGATTGAGGTAATTAGGTTTCTTACCAAATTATATATGATTGACTATATTAGTGTGTTTGGCATACGGGCACCGTGATTTATCATGTTTATTAGTGATTTGAGATGTGTTTATGGAATGTACTTTGTACTTAAATTTACCACATAAATTTGATGTTTTGAATAATTATTACTTGTTTTGTTGAGATTACTTTTGTTCATGTAATATGACATGTGTGAGTATGACATGGTAGTAGAGTTCATGTGGATGTATGTATGATATACATGATGAGCTTGTGTGGCTATGGTGTTGCCTATGTGGCTATGGTATTGTCTGTTTGGCTATAGTATTGCCTATGTGGCATATGGATGGTCTGTGTGGCCGATAGATTGCCTGTGTGGCATACAAAGCCTGTGTGGCTAAATGGTAGCCTTTATGGCATCGGACAAATTACATTTGTATGTTTAATTACTTATGAGCATGCTTAGATCGAATGAAATATGATTGCACTAGCATGTGTTGGTTTGTGTAGCTATATGCATGATTTACAAGGTTTTACCTTTTTTTCCTACTTACTGAGTTTGCCCGAACTCACCCTTTTTCTATGTTTTAGATGTCAAGCATGATGGAAGAGCCCTACCAGGGGTTGGTGCCTTAAATGGGAACTGGCAGTGATGGAGTGACATTCCTTATTTAACTATTGATTATCTATTGAAGAGATATTATAGTGAATTATGTGTCTTGTCAGTTATTGATTCATTATTGGTGGATGATGTATAAGGAGAGGTTTAAATTTTCATTATTCATTGATTATTAATTCTTAGCTATTTTCACGCTATATGACTACAAGTTGTTCCATAGGACTATGGATGTATGAGGATTTGTGGATGTATATGGTGTACATGGATGATCAAATGTATGTATAGGTTTGGAAACCCTCATATTTTAGGGGAGACTTCGCCAGATTTTTGCCAAGATCTTTCTCTGAAATATAAGTTAGTAGCTTCCTGAATTTAGGGGTGTTATATAGTGGTCTTAGAGCATTGTTAGTTTTTTTAAGACATGACAATAACTATGAAACCAAAGAGATCGAAAGGTTGTAACAAGTAGAAACAAGAGAGAAGTCATAAATATTGGGGGGAGTGCTAGTATAGGGAATGGAATTAGAGACCCTAGGTAGTTCCACTATCAAGTCATGTGAATGGATTGCATAAGTGCTAATTGGTTTGATTTTGTGCAACAATATATTATTCATTGGTGTAGAATGGTACCAAGGAAGCATGTTGACAAGGAAAAAGCCTCTATGGTTGAGGAGGATCCTATAAGAAGGGTGATCAAGTCACAGAACACAGGCGTGATGATTAGAGAGGCATAGGAACAGGCTCCTAGGAGGGAAATACTAAGAGAATCACCAAGAGAGCAGGAGAATACACCTCAAATGGCCGAGGAGGGAGAATGAACAAGAGAATGTGGAAACTCCAGAGGTTGAAAGAGGACCAACAATTGTAGGAAGTAGTAGACTGGATGTGCCACGGTCTGGAGGAGGGACTGTTCTACAAGTGGGAGCAACAGAGTTAGAAGCCATTATAAACATGATGCTGGGGATGGCTCAGACATTACAAGAAATTCTTTAGGCACAGAGGAGGCCAACTGGGAAATCTACACTGCAAGCTGGACCTAGAGAACCATAATCGGCCAGAAGGCAGAATAGCCTGGAACTATGTCTTAGACCAGAGCTGAATATGAAGATGTTTCACAACATGAAGCCTCCAACCTTCAAGGGAGAGAAGGATTACAAGGTGGTAGATGAGTGGACCATAAGAATGGAAAAGGTTTTCATCTACATGAGGTGTCCTAAGGGGCACAAAGTCTATATGCAGTCTATAAACTGGAAGGAGATGTTGAACGATTGTGGAACATAGAGAAGTATATAGTACTTGGTGATGTGGTAAACATGACATGGGTGGATTTCAGAGCCAGGTTCCTCTGTTGATATGTACTAAATAGAAATAGGGCTAGGAGGGCAATAGAATTTATGTCCTTGTATCAAGGAAAGAAGACAATTGAAGAGTATGATGAACAATTTAGATCTCTAGCTAGTTTCATGCCATGGGCACAAACAGACTCCTTGGAGACAACCAGAAAGTTCCAAGAGGGCCTGAGATTGTCTATCAAGTCATATGTGGCTTCCTTTACATTGATGAAATACGAGGACATCTTGGAAAGGGCCAAAGTGGTGGAAAGGGAGGAAGAGGAACATAATAAGATTAGGGATAAGAAGTAGGAAATTAAAGACTATGGCCAAGAACATAGGCAGAAGATCAAAACCAACCAAACTTATAATGGACCTCTAACGAAGGTGTGCTACAATTGTAAGCAACCTAGCCATCTTGCTGCATAGTGCACATTTGAGAGGTAGAGGCAAGGAGAGCAGAGGGTTAAACCCACTCCAAGGTAAAATAAAGAGATAGAGCAAGGATCATGGTGCCCAGCTACTTGTTTTTCTTGTGGAGAATCTGGGCACATCAGGGCAAATTTTCCATACTTACAGTAAGGAGATTAGAGGATGACACAATAGCCCATGCAAGGGGGACCTAAGATGAGAGGCAGAGGTAGAGGCCGTCCATATGAGAAACAAAGATAAAATCAGGTGCCAGGGCATCACTATGATGGACAAAGGTGAAACCAGGCACTAAGAAGAAGACCATATGATGGCTAGAGGCCTCAGGTGGCAGTAGTGGTTCAGGCAGAAAATGTTTAGGAGGCTTAGGCATTGGAGGAGGTGGTGACAGGTAACCTTTATGTTTATGATCATATGGCTTGTGTATTAGTTGATTCTAATGTATCTCTGTCTTTTGTTTTTGTTGTGTTTGTGAATCAAGCTGGATTGCCAAAATATCCCATGATTCATGTTGTGAGAGTGTCTACACCATTGAGAACAATCAATGTAGCATCTGAGATATGCTATGACATCCCCATAGTGATAGAGAGTAGACAGTTTGTGGTAGATTTGATCATGTTAGACTTGGAAGGATTAGATATTATATTGGGTATGGGTTGGTTGTCTAAGTATGAGGCCAAAGTAGACTGCAAGACTAAGCAAGTGACTTTAAAGACTCTAGATGGAATTGATTGATATTATTTTTAGAAGTTTGCCTAAGGATGAAGTGCTTAAACTCATCTTGGCAATGGGAGCAATGAGTTTAGTGTAGAAGGGGTGTGAAGCTTGTCTATTGTCTATAGTTGATGCTCATTCTGAGCATCGACTATTGGAGCATATTTCCTTAGTTTAGGATTTTTTGGATTTGTTTCCAAAGGAGTTACTAGGGTTACCCTCTGAGAGAGAGGTGGAGTTCAGTATTAATCTCCAACCTAAAGCAAGGCCAATATCAAAAGCTCTGTATTGAATGGCGCCGGTGGAGATGGAAAAATTGAAAGAACAGTTGCAAGAGCTGATGGATAAAGTGTTTATTCACCCTAGTGTGTCATCATGGGGGCCACCAGTGTTGTTTGTGAAGAAGAAGGATGATAGTTTGAGACTATGCATCGACTACAAAGAGTTGAATAAGGTTACTATTAAAAATAAGTATCAATTGCTTAAATTGATGATTTGTTGGATCAGTTGCAAGGAGCAAAGACATTTTCAAAGATTGATTTGCAGTCAAGGTATCATCAAATGAGGGTAAAGGCTACTGATATATCTAAGATGACATTTAAAGCCAGATATGAGCACTACGAGTTCTTAGTGATGCCATTTGGGCTGACCAATGCTCCAACAGTGTTTATGGATTTTATGAACAAAGTGTTTAGACCCTATCTTGATCAGTCTGTGGTGGTTTTCATTGATAACATTCTAATATACTCTAAGAATAAAGAGGAGCATGAACAACATTTGAGGACAATATTGAAGAAGCTTAGGGAGGAAAAGTTGTATGCCAAATTAAAGATATGTGATTTCTGGATAAACAGTGTTGCTTTTTTGGGACATGTAGAATCAGCAGATGACATTTTTGTAGATCCTCACAAGATAGAGGCAGTAGTGAATTGGCCAAAGCCGACTAATGTGATAGAGGTGAGGAGCTTTTTGGGATTAGCTGGTTACTACAGAAGATCTATGGAAGGATTTTCCACTATTGCATTGCCTAACCAGATTGACCCGTAAAGGGAGTCAATTTGATTGGATAGACAAGTGTGAGGAAGCATTTCAAGAACTAAAGGGCATTTGGTTGAAGTGCCAGTGTTGACAGTGCCATCAGGTCGAGGTGGATTTGTGGTGTACAGTGATGCCTCTAAAAACGGACTAGGATGTGTATTGATGCAAAATGATAATTTTATAGCATATGCTTCTAGATATTTAAGGCTACATGAGCAGAACTATCTGACACATGATCTAGAGTTAGCAGCAGTGATCTTTACAATGAAGATTTGGAGGCATTACTTGTATGGGGAGAAGTGTGACATTTATACTAAGCACAAGAGTTTGAAGTACATTTTTACAGAAAAGGAGCTGAATATGAGGTAGAGGCGGTGGTTAGAATTACTAAAAGATTATGATCTGGAGATTCATTATCATCCCAAGAAAGCCAATGTGGTGGCTGACATGTTAAGCAGGAAGTCAAGTAGTAGTATGGATTGCATGATTACATAGAAGGTAGAACTATTTGAGGAATTGAGAAAATTGGACCTTCATGTGTGTATGGAAGGATTAATGGCACAGGTGTGCTAGTTGACTATTCAGCCTACCTTAACAGATGAGATAAAAAGGGCCCAGGAAGAGATGGCGTTTCCAGAACATAAGGGAGAGAGCTTGGAATGGAGAGTTGCTTGACTTTTGGGTGGGCTCAAATGATATTCTGAGGTACAGGAATCGATTGATAATTCCAAGAGATGCAACTATAGTGCAAACGATATTAGAGGAGGCTCATTATTCACTTTACACTATCCACCTGGGAAGCACGAAGATGTATAGTGACTTGAAGACACACTATTGGTAAATTGATATGAAGAGTGATTTGGCCAATGCGTAACTAAAGTATGAACTGTCAGAAGGTGAAAGTAGAACACCAAAGGCCAGGAGGATTATTACAGCCTATAGAGATACCTGAGTGGAAGTTAGAAAATATAACTATGGGCTTTATTACAGAACTACCATGTACTATGGTAGGTTATAACAGTATATGGGTGATGATGGCTCAAATTTAATACCTCGCAAGTGCATGGTCGATGTATAGTCTAGTGTGCTTATGCAAGGGTCGATCCCAC